>JAJJWW010015597.1:0-171500 GCA_023531295.1 Papaver armeniacum
AATATTTGTAATCCTTCATCATAGAAATGATTGCCCGGTGGTCTGCTATAGTTTTAAACGTCTAATCAACCAATGGTAATACTTGTAGCTTGTGATGATTTTCATCCACACTCTTATGTTTTCATTGATTCATCTGTGACATTCCAGACTTTGTGTACTCATGGATGGCTTGTTGTACCATAACCAAGCTGTTTGGCTCCTTGGAGCAAGCTCTTCAAACATCCATGACATCCTTCACATCGATACTTGTCGCCTCATTCTTGTGATGCATGTGTTTGTTAGGTCAAGCATAGACAAAAATTTTCTTGTACGGATCCAACAATTTCTTCAAGCAATAAACCATGCATTTCTCGTAATGCTTCTTCCATGGCCCAATAAAACTATCCAAATAAGATTCGAACTCGGACATTAGGTGTACCATTAAACCAAACTGATATTGAAGAGCCTTCCATAGTAACCATTCGCCTTCCATACTACTGCTTTCCTTTCTTTTTGTCCACCTCGTTGTTTTGAGTTAGTTTTTGAAGACGCTCATCTTCCTCCTTTTCACGAGCGGTACCTTATTTGTGGCTTTGACCTTTGGATATGACCCCTACAATTACTTCATCTTTACATTATGTGCCATGTCTGAAAAAAAATACTTAGCGTCCGGAAAAACCACTCCTATGAATTCATTAGTGCTTGGTCCTTATACGTTACTAGTCTCGGAATTTGAACCTGCGGTATATATACTGATGTCTCTAACATCCAGGACAAATCTCACATCATTCTCTGATCCATAAACCCCATTACTCTGGCAGTTTGCTTGTCGAATGGCAAGCTATGTTTAACAACGACATGTTGTACTTGTTGGTCTTATACGTACAATCTATTAACAAAAATTTGATAGAAGCATTAGGCCAACAATTAAATGCCGGATGCGCCAAGAAAATACGAGTCCAATTTGCCTTCGATACACTGCTTCCTCATTGTGTATCGTGTTGATCGGCTAACCAGGTGAACCATAACAGCTCTACCATCCGATTCCCTCTTCCCAAAGGCTGCTCTTGCCCGTGTAATTTTCCTCAAAGTGGACAAATTATCACTTATCATCCTCCTTAATCTTCTAAGGATGTCCTTGGTTTACACGCTTTAATGCGACCTTCTGGTTTTTCCAATTGATATGGTTTCCAACCCACAAACGGCCTCGTGTCCTATAAGAAATTAGGATCATCATGATTATGACAGCCATTCATCACTTTATAGAACTTGTATACCTTACCATTGGGTTCCTTGGGTCTATTAACTATAATCTTAAATGGGCAACCATACTCTCTTTGATTTATTAATGCATTCCTCTGTCGTCTTCTTCGTCGATCGTACATCCTTTGCTCTGATGACTTTCTTGCTTTCCACCCCTCTCACAAACAAGTTCCAAACGATCTTTTCTTGAACAACAACCTAAAACTAATGCGCATTTGATCTCTATGCCCTTGTCTATAAACCATTTCTTTGCATCGTTTCTTTCTTTCCATTCCAAATCTCAGGAAATAGTGGGAAAGGTATCGGCACCAACAACGAGATACGGGCTTAGAGTGATCTTCGTCAGTAGCCGCAACAATCTACAACATATCGAAGAAGGTGTAGGATTTTAGAATGGGTTTATTTTTCACGGTCGGGAACGACAAATTGTCAGAATCGGATTATCTTGAGCAATTATAAAGTCCGATTAAGGACTTGATGATTTAGAGAAATTTTCCATATTTCACAATCGGTTCACATTGCATAACATGTCAGAGTTTAGTCATCTTTTTTATGTATCATTTCGTCTACACAATCGGATTAAATATATCGTAAATGAACCGATTGTGAAGCCGTGAATTTCTTTGGAAAATCCAAGTGAAGGAATCGGCATATGCACATCACCAATATAAACCGATTTTGGTCACATACCCAGCGCGCCAAAAAATTTACTACAATCGGATTATATGGTGATGAACAACAACCAATTATGATACCCAATTTGGGGATTTTACCAGAATCATTTTATGTGGTGATATCGAATAAACTCATTCTTTTTTAAAATGATATTAAGAACTCCTGAATTTGAATGAGTAGTTTCACTTGGTCTTTGGTCCTTCTCCATTAGGTATGCACTTAATTTTCGCTCATTTTTGCACTTGTAGCTATTTCTTGGAAGATTCACCTAATATGACGACTACAGATAAAAAAAACAAGCGTATTAACCGATTCCGAAAAAAAATTGAATTTTTTTCCTTTTTGGCAGATCGAGACATGCAAATAAAAGTTTGTAGATCCGTTACAACTCATACACTGTTTATTAGAAGTATTATCACCTTCTTCTTCTGACGATATTGTTCTTGTGCTTGAATAATATCCTCAAGCGTCTCTCTAAGTTTGACATTCTCTTTCTTCATTGACAAATTATCCAGTCGGTAGGATAGAAATCAAGACTATCAAATGCACCCACTTCTTCATCATTCTTCAGAGTCTTAAATCATCCTTTGTAAAGTTTCATTTTATAAGAAAATCACAAACCCCTAGTTTTTTATTTTTTCCCTCTACTTCTTCTTTCCCTCCAAACCCTAAAAGGAAATGAATTTCTACTCTAATCCTAACACTATAATCAAACTCAAACACTAATTAATTTTACTAATACTACTTAATTAATCATCATTAATGAATAAGGGCATATTAGCCATTAACATAAATAGGAGAGGATAAGGGTTTCTATAGATTATTTCTTAATGACCCTTTTTGTTTTTTAATGGTAGTCCCAAATTGATCACTAGTAACCCCAATTTAATAGGTTAAATATTGCCCCATAATTAAATATATTCTTTAAATACAATATAGTTTTGTTAAATGAAGGCATTTAGACCGTCAAATACGAATATTATTGTAACAAAAATATATATTACATTATAGGCGAACACATTTCATTGCTTTTGCAGTCAACTTATCTGTGGAGATAAACACAATATATTCATTGCACTTTCTTTTGTTCAAATTTTATTAAAAGAAAGATGGTTGCCTTCCTCTTTTAGAGCAGCCACAGTCGACTACCAAACCAAATATTTGGTCAAAAAATGAACATATCAAGCATATTAAAGAGCAAATACCATACTAAAACCAAAAACCAAATTATGTTTGGTCTTTGATTTAGTCACACAGTGAGAGAAGTTTAAAGGTTCACGCTGGTGGGGGAAAAATTAAAGTTACGCCGAATTTAAACCAAAAAAAAATTGGGGTACATATGCTCTTTAAGATTCCTTTGATTGGGCAACTTTAAGTTAACGCTGATGATCGGGCGTAACTCAAAGTTATGGGAATAAAAAAGAAAAAAATGGGGCGCAATGGAAAAGAAAAAAAAAAAAGTGGGCGTAACTTTAAAGTTGCGTACATGCATTAGTTTTCCCATAGTAGCGTCTTGGAGTAAACCCATTTTTCGATTTTTTTTGGTTTAGTCTTTAGTTATAGTCTCCCCACTGAGTTGTTTCTTAGTAATATCAGGTTTTGAAAGTTGTTGGGAACTAGATGAAACTGTATGAGTCCTAGGATGAACAGTCTATCTGAACTGTCTCTGGATATTGAGTAGCGTAACTGTATATTCTTCAAATTCATGGATGCTGCATTCTAAAATGTCGTTTTCATCGACTTGATGGTCTCTTTCCTAGTGTAAATTTCTTATTATTCTTATTATTTAGTATATACATTAATTCTTCTCTTTTTTGTTAGTTTCTTGGTAAACTTGTATGAGTATGTCTATTTGTATTCTTAAGTTAAGACATAATTTCCATTCTTGAAAAAGTTTCTCAAAAAAATAAAATAAATCATATCATCTTGACTCTTGATAATAGCTAACAAAGCTAACATGTTACGCGATAAAAAAATATGGATGTAACAATAGAGCTATTGTCTTAATATCCACTAGTAAAAAGACACATGTCAGTACCTTTGTCTTGAATGATTCTTTTAACAGCACCAAATTTGATAATAATATCTTAATGCATCTATTAACTTCTTTCACCCCATTATAATATAAATTTATTTGTAGGATACTTAATCCCACCTGGAATTTGGTTGAAATGACATCAAACAATTCCAAACATTCACATATATGTACTCCTTGTTGCCACTCCTTAGAAGTTGGTAGTATCTTGAAGTCATTATCCAAATCGGCCTAGCCTAACAAAATCTTATCTTAGAAAAATTGCATCCTTTAGCATCTTAAAGGTGGGAGTTCCACCTGGTATCCACATTTAGACCCACGGACCTTCAAGAAGGAAGCTTAACTCTGGGCAATAACACATTCAAATCTCTTTTCTAGATGACTTGACTTGACATATTTTACACACTCTCTAACTGCATCTATAAATGGAGCCACTACTCTCATTCCATACCCTACAATCAAAGTGCAATACATGATTACTACACACGATTTGGAACATATTCCCATTAAGAAATAAACAATCTTTGCTATCAATCCATTTTTCTTGATTTTCCATCATAACATTGTTGGAGCTAGATTATGGTGCTATAGCAAAAATCTTAGTGTACATGTTCCAGTCTAGACATCCGATTTCACTACAGATGTTATATCTTCTCCAGAATGTGGTGATGACACTAAAGTATATGCTAGTGTTTTCTTAATCAATTTCCACTCATCATCTATGTAATGCATTGTCACACAGCAATAACCATCCTTTGTATGCTTACATGACCACATATCCGTTGTTAAACTACACTTAGATGTAATTGTGTCAAATTTTTCTTGTAATTGCGTTTGAACTCGGTTCTTAGTTTCATGATATCTTCCCTAAGCGTATTCCTAGTGTAAAGCTAAGCGGCACGATTTAAGACTTCACAAAACTCAACAAAATATGGATGCTCAACTATAGTGATTGGATAACCATGCTTAGGCAATCATCTTGGCAACAAGTATCCTAGTAGCCTCAGCATCATACTTCCAATTAGCTAACTTAGTTTGTGTATTCCTGTTTTGATTGTAGTAACCTTTCTTTGTCCTTTCTCGTTCTCATGCTTTTCTTTGCATGTTTTAGCATGGTAATGCAAGCGAAATTTTGGTTCCTTGGTTACTAGGTGCAGCCATTCTCCTCTTACAATGTTTGCATTCGGGTATAAGTATCCCAATCTCCTTACCTTTTTACCATCTTTTTCATTAACCTTTCAAAATCATTCCATGCATCAAACCACTACACCAAATTCAGGGATTAGAAACGAGAAATGAGCCGTTACTAAACAGGTTGTAGCAGCTCTTGCCTATTGCAAAAGTGGGTGTTACATATTTTTGTAATGATTAGAGTACATTATGTCCCCCGGTTAGAACTGGTCTTAAGTTGACTATGAGCCGTTACTAATTTGCCACGTGGTAACAGCCTAGGGCCGTTATGACTTTTTTGTAACAAAGAGGTCGTAACATGCTGGAGCCATTACTAATTTTTAAATGTGACAAAAAATTCATGATCAAACATTAGTCAATATTGACCAATTTTGACCAGGTCAAGGCTGACCGGCGGTTCATTTTCTGCCGGAAAAAAGCCGTATTTCCAAAATTACCTGCATACACTTATTATTCCATCCACATTCAATCATATCAACATTCATTCAATTCACACCAACATTCAATCTATTCATATAAAAAAAGAGCATAAATTCTTAAAAAGTTCGATTTTTTTCTTAAGTATCAAATTACGAGGGGATACATAAAAAGATCACATGTTCAGTTCATTCTCAAACACTACATAGAAACTTACTCAAAACTTGCAGATACCTCCCGGACACCAGTTGCTATGAGCAGCAGAAGTTGTTGTCCAAGAGCATCATACCACACGAATATTGTGCAATGCTGGAGTGATCCAGGCAATCAATGCAATTGGCCAGGTACTGCGTGCTCTTCACAAACACGTTTTACGTCCCCTGCAAAGTACAAAAGGTCCATTAAATATTTGTACAACCAATCGAAAGGGCGTTTTAATTAAATACGAGCTTCGTTATATCATAGAGTGAGCCACTTTGTCCTGGAATTACAATGAACAAGTCAAGTTCCTTACCCTTGATTTTTGTCATAGCCTTAGTATCTAGTCTTTGCTGCTCATTCAACATGATCCTGGATGAGCGGTATAGAGGAGGGAGTGGCTCGGTGTTGAATGTCTACACATGAAGCAACCGAATATAGTTAGTTAAATGTATTATTAAGTACCAAAATACAGATCAAGTCACCAGGAGTTGGACAAGCCTGTGTGAGCGAAGAGTGACCAGTTAGCTGCTTAATTTCAACAGGCCATATAACTTGTTCAACCCCAAGGAGTATAAGTTAAAGAATATCCAAAAATTACTATCAGCATAAGGATTGTCTATTATTCAAGCCTACAACTACTCATGTTCTAACAGTAAGAGTTCTCAAAACTTTAATGTTGTCTTTCACAAAGATCACTGACTAATATCAGCTAACATGTCCTACTATTTTGTGTAAAGCTGAATACAAAACTGAGAAGAATAAAAAAATATGCTTTGTAATTAAAAATACAGGTGCTCATAAAATAATTCCATTTTGTTGATGCATTTCACCAAACACTTTGCACATATTCATTAGTTTATTCATAACCAAATCAAATAACATGAGTTCTACATCAAACTTTTACACTTTGCACATATTCATCACTTTGCACATATTCATCAGATTAGTATGTGTTAAGTAATGGACCCTACTTATTTTCATGCTATGTCACAGATTTGTTAGTGATAATCCATCCACGTACTTAATCCGTCATATAGAAAAAACCTGATTACTAACCCGTTTTGGACTAGTGTTAATTGCTAAGTTATCGTCGACGAATTTCAGAAGGTAGCAAATTTGAGAACAAATAATATTAGAGCCTTACCACCGGATAGTAGCTTTTTCAGGGGACGCTCAAACTCTTCCGCCAACAACACTGATCTGCATCTATCATACATCAACACCTTAACCTGCAGTTCCATCATCTTCTTCTCGGCTCAACCACACTGTCACAGCTAACAAAAATGGCTGGATAATTTTAGAAACTAGGAAAACCCATGATGTTATTCAACCAAACAAATTAGAAAAACATAGGTTTGTACCTGCTGCATTGTATTTTTAGAAAGCCGATTTATTCTCCATCGGTTTTTTTGAAAATTGCAGCAAACTTGATGTTGGGGACTAGAAGTGCGTCCAAACTCATCAAAACTTATGTCAAACCATATGTGAACATCTCTGTGAATTGCATGGTACCTACAAAGCAGCAAATGTAATGCATACTTAAGAGAAATATCTTAGGCATTTGTGGATTTTTCCATAATGGCCAACATGTAAAGTAGACCAAAATTAAAAGGGTACTAAAGCTTCAAACAAATAATGAAACAATACTCTTAGAAGTTTCAATGAACAAACCTCTCCACAACTCTCCACCATTACAACTGCATCTTTACTTCAAACCCAGTCCTGATGCACTGCTCTTCTTTCATCATCACAACCACCTTCAACTGCATCTGCATCACCAGTTCCACTGCATCCATCGCAACTCCATAGTACAACAACAAACCATATAAATTTCTTCATCTCCACTGAACCCACTGCTTCTTCAATCAAATCAACCATCAAACCCTTTTACCAATTTCATCTCCATTACTGCACAACATCACTAACTTCCCTGTGAATGAAACTACCACCTGCAACATCATGACACTTTACTTTACTAGCAGACACCACAAGTGAAGGTTTCAATGCTTGCGTCCTGATCTCGTTTATGGAGTCTCCATGACCAACAAAACTCTGCAGATACATACACCATAATCAAGTCTAACTCAATAGTTCTCGAAGACTTACTTTTATTCCACTACTCACGAGAGCCTTAAAAATACATCATTTGAAGGAACATCCAGTTTATTTTGCTCTTCCCTTTGGAATCAAAGGTGAACATATCACTTCTTAGCAGCTAGCTCAAACAAAAAATGAGTAAGAACTAAATTTACTGGAAAGAAAAATTAATAATTAATAACAGACAAACATTTTTGTTACCTGAACAGTGGTCTCCCTGACAAGTATGATGAGTTTCGCAAGCCCAGCCTACTCAAGCAAACAACAGATAAGCTTAATACCCAGAAAAAGATAAAAATCTACGATTCTCAGTTAATGACACTTTTGTTTATTTCTTTCTAATTATATTTTTAATCAAATTCTTCACTATCACCAATCAAATGAAAAAACCCAGAAAAAAACCAGACTGACAATAGTTAATTCTGCTGATAAACTATAAATAAAAAAAGAAAGTCAGTAAATAAAATTTAAAAATTCGAAGAGTTCAAACTATGAACAGAAAATTTACATTGTTAACAGCAGCACAAACGAATTTGCAACCAAGAAAGATATGACTAAGCAAAATAGAGAAATCTCCATGTGATTCAGGATGTTTCGATTGTTCATTAAGAACAAACCGAGTGATGGTCATCATCGGTCATATGAGCTTGAATGTCGGCACTACCACAAGCCTAGGGAAACCAGTTAGGATCATAGAGATTTAACATCGCAAATACCAAATGGATATTCGACCATGTAAATACACGTTTCAGCAATATAGGAATGAGCATACTATGAATACATGAGACTTCTACCAAATGACCTCTGCCCAAATTTATAGTTAAATTATCTTATATAGCTAGAAGATCTAAATTTTACCCAGGAAGAATACCCTCTTCCACTGCCGACTTTTTGTAGCATTTGTGACCCTGTCTTTTCTCTCTACGACTTTAGCTTCGCTAGCTCCTCCCAACCTTGAAGACAAAGCAACACCTCTCCCGACAAATACAACCGCTATTGTTCCTTCTCCTTCCCAAACATGGCGCTTTTATTCTCAGCCCGACGTCCTAAGCTGTTAAAAGATGCTTATGAGGCTCATTCTAAGGCAATCTCATAATCTTAATCATTGAAATCTAACATATGGGCGGTGATCCATCGTGATTCTGAGAATCAAATGAGACTTTAAAAGCCAACATGAGCACACTAGTAGCATGAAACACTGAAGATTTTAGGTATGGAAACCCTAGCAACAACTTCGAGTTTCGCTTGTCTTTCACTTAACCAGATTTTTAACACATAGGACTCTCATATATAGTTTCAGTAATAATGATAGGATGAACCTTAAAAAATAAAAAGTAACAGAGACAAAAAAAAAACACACGAAGAATCAATATTGCTACAAAAGAGAAAAATAGTAGATACCTGCTCGCATCTTTCTTCAATGAGTTTCTTGTTGCCACCACCATGTAGAATAATGGTGTCATCAACTGATACGTGACCTGTTTGTCAGCAGACATCAAAAGTGAGAACAAATACAATATCATTCAGTTTATGTAAAAAGTAGTAGCAATTTATACAAACCTTTTTTGCAGTGCCGAGCATTCCAATATGTACTTTGTCAAGGTTTAAACCCTGATCTTCTGTGATAAGCTGCAAATGGACATCTGCACAGCCGCATATATATTGAGACGTGCACACAAAGGGAATCATCCATCATAAGTTTCAGAAACATCAATACCGAAGCACGAGAGAGCGGACCCTTGATCAATCTAAACGATAAATTCAATAGTAGACGAGTTCGTTATAACAAACTTGGGTTTCTCAAAAGACTCTCAACACATTCTAAATCACCAATTTTAAATGCATTAAACAACCCACCATAGTCACTACACATAACATGTTACATGTCTTCTAATGTATTAATCAGATTAAAATTTCACACAAAAAAAACTTACCTTCTTCTTAATCTTTCCACCAGGAAGCCTTCTAGTTGTTCTTTACATGTTAAACTCCCCTTTACAAAACACCCCCAATAATAAAACCAATCAAAAACCCTAACTTTCCAATCAATCACAAAACCAAACAAAAATCCAATAACCCAAAACATCAAAATTACCTTTAGAAGTTGTTATGAATGGCATTAAGACTAAAAGCAATCCCAACCCCTTGTAGTTTCTTAGTCGACTTATCAACTTCATTCCCATCTGCATCTAAGAATAAATCTGAATAAAATCCCCTAAATCAGAAACCCAAATCTCATAATCGATTGAAGAATAAACCCTAAATCAATTATCACTTTGAAACCCTAAAACGAAAACCTAAATCAAGCTGAAAATAAATCGAAATCAAAACCAAAAATAGATACCTAAATTAAACAAACTAGAACAGGTGCTTTCTCACGATTAACTAAGAGTGAAGATCAGTTCTTCCAAATTCGAACTCCGACGAACAAACTAAAATCGAAAAGATGAATCATTATACAGACGAAACCCTAAAATCGATTTATGAAGCCCTAAAACTCCTATTATAGATGATGAAGAAACTGAATCAAAATTGATTCATCAAACTCGATCTGGTTCATAGGCTGGGAGGAAGAGAAGAGAGGATGAGAGCAAAAAGTTTCAGAGACGAAAGAGAGAGAAAAAGAAAAGAGAAATGAAAAACGAAATTTGCGATCTGGTTTCATTAGGGGTAATACAGAAATCACTCATGTGAATCGCACACGCATGGGAGGAAATAACCTCTAGTGTTACTGAACATGGGTGGAAACACAACGGTACGCATGTGAATGGCACATTCGCGCGGACTCAGAGTGTTACGACCCAGTGTGACGGAGCGTGTGGCCAGCACGCCTATAAAAAACATTTAACATTGGCTGATCTAACAATTTTTCAAAAATTTCGCAACTACCATGGCCTGTTACAATTTTTTTCGTAACGACCATTTGTAACAGGAATTTTGTAACGGACATAAAGCCATTACGAATTCCTGTTACGAATCCAGGAATTTGGTGTAGTGAACCTTACTGCACGTAGTTTTTCTTTTCTCCAGCTATAATTGGATCTTCATCTACTTCTATTTCTGCTTCTGCTTCTTCTGTTCGAGGTGCAACAGCAGCAGGTGTTGAATGAATTCCTGAACCTTGAACTTGGTTTGATGCTGAAGGTAATTGTGATGCAACTGAAAGTGAGGGATTGCTTGATGAAACAACATGATTGGATGCTCCTCTTTCGCTTTGGGACATGATTAATTTCACGAATATCAATCTGTTCTGAAAACCCTAATTTCAGAAACCCTAAATTGAAAATTTAGTTTTTAGGATTGAAATTAAACTCAAAAGAAATAGAAGAAGATAACCCTAGTTTTCTAATCAGTAATCACACATGATTTGTATAGAGAAGATGATGATTTTGCTCGAATTGAAAGGAAGGAGACGAGGGGTGAGTTTTTATTCTCTTTTATTCTCTCGTTTGTGTCGACTGAACAGCTGAAGAAGTGATTCTCTCGAAGTATATTAACCTAGGTATAAGAATTTACACGTGCTAGTCACACGTTAGCGGATATCGGAAATAAGGCTAACAGAAATAGCCCAAACAAGTACCGTTATGGTAGGATAAAAATATACGCTAAGTTATCGGATACGGATATCCGATTACCGATATAACAGAGAACTAAACCTAACGGAATCCGGATAATCGAATTCGGCTAACGGATACGGATATCCATTGATGAGCCTAACACGGATCACCAAAGTATCAAGTACTTCTTGGAGCGAGAGGGTTCATTCACTTCTACAACAAAAGTGGTTAGCTAAACTACTAGGCTACAATTATGAACTTAAGTACAAGAAGGGATGTGATAACAAAGTGGAAGATGCACTATCTAGAGTTCAAATACTAGAGGATGCATCATGCAAGGCTATTTCTCAACTCCAGCCAACATGGATGAAGGAGGTACAAGAGAGTTACTCAGAGGATGTTTGGGCACAAGATCTAGTCCCAAAACTGATGTTAAGAAGTGATAATGTTGGGGAGTTCTCACTAGAGAAAGGTATTATTAGATACAAAGGCATAATTTACATTTGGAGTTCTGGAGGGCTGAGACAAAAAGTTATGACAGCAGTACATGCCTCTTCAGTGGGAGGACACTCTGGCTCTAGAGCTAGCTACCAGAAGGCAAAGCTCTACTTTTACTAGAAGGGAATGAAGCTCAGCATAACTCAAATGGTGAAAGAGTGTGACATATGTCAACAACATAAGGGGTATACTACTCTACCAACTGGACTTTTACAACCAATACGAGTACATGAACAAGCTTGGACTAACATTAGCATGGACTTTATTTCTGGTCTTCCAAATCTGAAGGGAGAGAGGTCATTCTGGTAGTGGTGGACAGATACACCAAGTACAACCACTTCTTGGCACTTAGTCATCCATATACAGCATCATCAGTAGCTAAGGTAATACTGGACCCAGTCATTAAATTACATAGATTACCTAAAACCATAGTGTCTGACAGAGATAGTATATTTCTGAGCAATTTCTGGCAATGCCTTTTGACAAGAATGGGTACCTCATTGCATTTGAGTACTGCATATCACCCTCAAACATATGGGCAAACTGAGAGGGTGAATGCATGCCTTGAAACCTATTTGAGGTGTATGACTAGTTAAAAACCTAGTAAGTGGGTGTCATGGTTATCACTAGGTGAGTGGTGTTTCAACACCAGCTTCCACACCAATCTTAAATTAACACCATTTGAAGCATTGTATGGATATGCACCCCCACAATTTGGTATCAACTCCTCCTATGCTGGGGTTAGTCTAGAAGCAGATGAATATTTGAAGCAGAGACAAGTCATGGGACAAGTTCTTAAATGTGTTCTTGAGGAGGCTCAGCATAGAATTAAACAACAAGCTGATAAGAAGAGAACTGAGAGAGAATTTCAAGTAGGGTACTGGGTATATTTAAGACTGCAACCCTATAGACAGACATCATTACAGCTGAGGAGAAACCTGAAACTGACATCTAAGTTCTTTGGTCCTTACAAGGTGTTAGAGAGAATTGGGAAGGTGGCATACAAGCTGCAACTACCACCTAAGTCCAAGATACATTCCACAATTCATGTTTCTCAGCTAAAGGCCAAACTAGGCGAAGGAAAGCTGCCCTGATGCCCAACTTGAACAAAGACAAGGAGATGGAGATTACTCCCTTGAAGGTCCTAGCCAGCAGACAGATTAAGAAGAACAGGCAGAGTATTACTCAAGTGCTAGTGCAATGGGAGAATTTTTCAGCTCAAGATGCAACATGGGAAGACAGAGACTTCATGGCACACCAGTTTCCAAAGCTAATCCTTGAGGTCAAGGATTTGGAAGAGTAGAGGATATTTGTCAGGACCCAACTTTATTTTATAGTTTTGCAGTTGTTAAGGGCAACTGCAGTGGGACGAGTAAAACTAAAGACTAAAAACCAAAAAAAAGTAAAAGAAATGGGTTTAGTCCGTGGTGAGACGCTACGTTGCTGGACTAACTTTGGTGGAGCGGAGTTACAGAGGTTCGTCTGACATGGGGCGTAGATGTTAAATGCGTTTGGGTTGGACGTAACTTTAATTTACGCCTGATGTCGGGCGGAGTCTGAAGTTGCGTTTTGTGTGGAACGTAATCTGTAAAACCGCCCCATGGAGAGACGTAATCCTAAACTACGCCTGACGGGAAACAAACACAAAGTACGCCTGGTGGGACGCAATTATTAGATTACGCCTGATGGGGCGTGGGGCGTAACTTGGGACTACGCCTGATGGGGCGTGATTTGAAATTACGCCTGGTGGGACGAAAACAATACGTTACGCCTGATGGGGCGGTTTTACAAGAACTTGCGCCTGACTACAGGCGAAACTAGAACTTGCGCCTGACTAAAGGCTTTTGATAAAGTTTTCAACCGATAAATACATGTAAGAAACAAGTCTTGCAGCCATTAATTTTACTGCTTAATAGTGGAAACGAAACAGGTGTCTGAAGAGTGTGTGATGAATTATGAGTTGGGTTTCTGTTGTATTCCATTTTACATTGAGAAAAACTCAGGTTTGATGCCCAGGAAAACAAACTACAAAGAGGAAAACATGCTGCCTTACAATTTGAGGTTGGATGATGATGATTGATACTTGTTTAGAGTCCTGGAAGAAATAGAAGATATGGGTTTATGTTTGGATGTGAGTTCGTATTGTGCAGGGACGGAGAGAAATGGGCAAAGAAATCTGAAATCTGTATCATCAGCAGAATGCAAAGAAGGTGTTTGATAAAATGCCTGAATGGCAAGTCCTTCCCCCATGTGGTAACAGGTGAAACTAGAACTTGCGCCTGACTACAGGCGGACTTTAAAATCGCGCCCCATGTGGTAACAGACGTAGCATGTAACTACGCCCCATGTGGTAACAGGCGAAACTATAACTTCGCGGTAGTCCGCGGACTTTAAAATCACAATACCGGTCGACGTAGCTTGTAGCTCGCGCCTGGATGAGGCGTAATATAAAGATACCGCTGGTATCGGGTATAAAATGTAAACTACGTCCCATCGGGCGTAGATTAAAGTTGCGTTTCAACGAGGCGTACATTAAACTTACGTCTAATTACCAAACGCAATTTACAGTTCCGCCCCAATCAGGCGTAGCGTCAAATTACGCAGAACCAAAACTAAACCAAAGACCAAATATAGTTTGGTTTTTGGTTATAATCCCGATATTTGATCGATAGTCCTCTCCAGAAGCGTCGTGTTTTCACCAAATTTTTAGTTATGGTCGATGACTGTGGATGCTCTAAGGGCTGTCTAATTGTTATTGGCACCCGATAGTTTTTCTCTTTTATTTGTGTGGATGATTAATTAGTTGTAAGAGTGTGAGTCGCACGAGTGTGTTTTGTGTTATCCTCTTATTCCCTTCTGTGGCTGAGAGGAAGGCATAGAAAAAGTAAATCTAAATAGTTCTTCTCTCTCAAAATTCTATTCCTCCCTCTCCAATCTTTATCCTTAGAGATTCACCTTGTTTTTGTGATAATTTGTAAGGCAGGTCCTTACAGATTACTAGAGCATCTTTTAACTTACGGATGCGTAATATCTCATCATCATAGACACCTTCTTGTTGAAGCCAAAATATTTCCAACTTATCGAGCATGTTTAAAGCTTCCATGCTTCTTGGAACTACAAATTCCAAGATATATACATGCACTTGTATATTGGAACTATAAAAGTGTATATACATCATCTAAATATCTAAATACAACTACAAACACATTGCACATACATTGAACTTAATTTTTTACATTTTCTATGGGTACTTCTCTATATTAATAACCTCCTTATATTAATAATTTTATATGGATGCCCAAGAATATTAATATAAAGAGGTTCTACTGTACTACTTCTTTTAGTGTCGAATATGGCGTAGGCTTTATAGGCCCGATAGATCAGCTCAATACGTTAGGCCCATTTCGAAATTCTATCACGACTCGCAACTTACAATTCTTCGATCAGAGACTCAGTTCCAAGAGCAACTCATTCATCAACCTTACTAGACGAACCATGATATTAGGCATACATAAAACTTTCCGGGCATACAAAATGATAGTCCCATCTTGGGTGACCTTATAAGGGGTAACCTATGGGTAGCTCAATTACCTATATACCCTTAATACAAAATCTAAAATCAGTTTTCTAAAAAATCAAAATCAGCTTCCCCCTAACATCTCTTCTTCTTCCCTCCTCTAGAACTCTTCCCCTCCCGAAAAAAAAAATCATCACCGTGATTAATTTTCGATTATTAAAAATTTGATTGTCGATTAAACCGAACTACATAATGACTCGAAAAGAAAAACGGGGACTAGGCAAACCAAATCGTCTTCTAATCCATCAATTGAAGAAGAAGAACCAGTTGAAGATGAAGGTGTAGAAAGCGAAAATCAACCACCAATTGAACGGGAATTGAACCAACCGCATCTCCAACTCGGGAAACGAGGATAATAAGGTAAGTTTTACAAACCCAATCTCCTATTTGTTGTTTTCATCGATTAAATGACGCTTACGGTGTTGGGTTCGGCTCAAAATTAAGTTGCGTTTTTAGCCGAACATTCTTCACAAAGCTTCTGTAAGTGTGTATGAATAGTTCGCTTGAAAATTTCATGAAATTTCAAGCCGAACCTAAGAATGAAAGAGATGCACAGGGTTCGCGTATTTGATAATCATAATATGTGTCTAACCTAGCACATTTACGAGGTTCGGCTATTACGATATTCACAATACGTGCAGAACCAATACAAAATTATTAACCTTAAATGTACATGATCGAGTTGAAACATATTCTACTTATTCAAATAGCCGAACAATGTGTTTCCAATGGGTTGAAGCGCTTACGAATTTCTAAATATAAGCGAACCTAAATATTTTTTCTTCCGCACAGGTTCGGTGTAGGGTTCGGCTTGTTAGACAATTCAACCAAGCCGAACTAAGTCTACAAGGAGGTTCGGCTCTTAATCAACACTTTGAAGCCGAACGGTTCATCCGTGACTTTTCGATCCTTAGTGAAAAAACACAAACTTTTGATGATTTTAACCTACAAAAGTGAGATTAAACATAAGATATGTTGGAAAATTTCCCCAAAAAATTTAACCTACAACACTTTCAACACAGCCTAAATGACTACAATTCAAGGGTAACTAAATAATCTACACAAAAAATTTTCTCACTTTCCCCTTCTCCTTCTAAAAAAACCTAACTTTTTTTTTCTTACTCAAAATTTTTTATCTACACAAATTAATAACTAAATAATCCTAAAACTAATCACTAATCATTAATCACTAATCGGAATTATTTTAACTAATCATTAGTATTAACACTAATCCTAAAAGGGCAGATTTGCCATTAAAAAAAAATAGGTTAAGGGGATACCTGATTTTGCTATTTCACAACCCTTTTTGTCTTTATTGAGTATGCCTAGAAAGATTTTGGTATGCCCAAAATCATGGTTCTACTAGACACCCCACCGAGAACTTTACTAGATGGGGAGAGGAGAGCAACTTTTTTTGTTTATGGAAATGTTGGGATATTTGGATCCATTAAGCGTTTCTCGTGATTGTGTAGTTGTATGAAATATGAAAATTAAGATAACCCACGGATCCCATTAGGCCATTACCCACTATATTGCCTCAATAAATTCATTGCAATGAGTCTAGTCAGTAGTTACATTGCCGGATCATAGAAGTACAATTATACAACTGTCATTATCTAAAAGAACAATGAGGGTCTATTTCAAATTTTGCAGATAATACAGCTTTTTGAAAATAAACGTGGTATGAATCGGATGATGAAGCTATGAACTATGAGTTCCTTAGCTGAACCAAACAGGCTGAGGCTGGTGATAGAACAAAATTAGAACCAGGCAAAACAGGATAGACATTATTATCTAAAAGAACCTGGATGGGCCAGCTCCATACAAATTCAAATTCAAATTCAAATTCAAAGTTAGAGAGCCCATTAGTTGTCATATATTTTCATTTTTTTTCTTGTCTCAAAGAATTTTGGTGAAAATTTTCCTTGAATTTGGAGCTAGAATGGGGGCGTATGGTGTTAGTATGCGTCCACACTTTTTGTCTCATTTACCTTCCCTATTTAAAAAGCATTCATATTACGTTTACTCTTTTTATGGTGATAAATAGTCCATCAGGGTTTTCGATTGAGTTCTTTTCAATCTTGCAATGTTTCTTATTAGCATTTTTGAGTTCTTTTAATAAATGTGCCAATCAAGAATATGAAAGGCTGGCTGGTCATTAGGCTTAAGAGCATTCATTTCCACTGTTTTTGTGTATTATCCTGGTTCTTATGCTTTATTTTCTTGATGGTAATGTTGAAGAAGAAGCAATCTGAGATAAAAGAGTAAATTTTTCAGAGACACAACATATAATTAGAGAAGAACCAATTGAAGCATTTAGCTAGGTCTTTATCCTCCGTAGAGATCTGGATTTGTGGCAAATAGAGACAACAATGAAGATTCAGCCCCAAGTTGAATCGAGTTTTTTACAGTGAAAGTGAAATAGTGCACCAGACTATTTTTTTCTTCTTAGAAGTTTTGTTTTAATATCCGCACCATATATTCACTGAAAAGTGGTTTCTTGCAAATGGATGTTATGATTTTGAAGCTAAATTAGTGACCATATCAACCGTGATGTGATATATGTTGGATATTTTTAAAAGAATGCATTTGTGTTTGCCGTTATCCGGGGCTCCCGGGGCGTATCCTCTCTCGGTTGTGATCGACCTAGTTCAAATTTCATTAAAATTCTCGAATGTACATGCACCATTGATGCCTTTTAAAGGTGTCGTTTGGTGATGAACAAACACCTCCAAAAGACATGAAATCCCCATAAGTAACGGTGATTGTTTCTCATGAAGACACATCAAAAATATCTTTGTTTTCTTCTTCTCTAATAGCATTGTCAAAACCTTAAACAATGTGTTTCTTGGTCGGGTCAAGGAAGTACAATCCTTGAACTCTATTACGGTGTTAGGGATTCATTGAATCCCGAAGGCATAATTTGAGAGACATGTTGTACTCGCCAAGTTAATTAGGAAAGGTCGAACGAATTATTGTCTAAAAGAATCGAAAGAGCCTTGAAGCCAGGGGTACACCATTCTTATCTTTGTTTTCATCCTCTAGTTTTTGACCCAATTTTCCCACAGTTTTAGACAATAATTTTCGATAATGGGGGGTGAAACTTCAAACGCAACTGCTCAATCCTTGCAAGTCATGAACCAGACTCTGAATCGCTTGGATTGTCCGATGGTGAGAATTTTACTCGTTAACAAGAGACCGTGAAATTTCTTATAATTACCATCAAGTTTTGGTATATTCTTGATGATGGATTGAAGGAAATTCTTGCCCCAAAAGCCGATGACACTGATAGTTTGAAGGCCAGACATAAGAAGCGTCAGGAAGATGATTTCATGGGTCATGGTCATATTTTGAATGCCCTGGAGACTAGTGTTTACAATGCCCATCGAAGTATTTCGTCTGCAAAGGAATTATGGACTACGCTTGACAATAAATACAAGATTTCTTAAGCAAGCAACAAGAAATTCCTGATTTGCAACTTCATGGACTTTAAAATGATTGACAGTGAGTCAATTATTTCCCAGGTCAGTGAACTTTTACTCATTGTTAATCATCTTAAGGATGCTGGAATTGAGCTTGCTTCTGCCTTTGTTGTTGGGGTTGTTATTTCCCTTCTCCCCCCTTTTTGGAATGTTTACAAAAAGAAACTTAAGCATGCTGAGACTGACTATGACTTAGAAGGTTTGCAGCGTCATCTTCGTAGAGGACTCTAGTAAACGAGAAATTAAGGATACTTAACAAACTGAAAACCATTTTAAGGTTAATCGTACAAAAAAATCTAAGACACAAAATTCTTTGAAACCTAATAATGATACTCAGTTTAAGAAGCAACATCCCAACAAGAAGAAGAAGGGCGACTACTACTTCTGTAAGAAACCCGACCATTATGCTCGTGAATGTCGACAACGGAAGAAACAAAAGAAAAATGAGGCGAATATAGTCGAAGACAAACTTGTAATTGTAGTGCAATCCGCCAATGTTGTTGCTGATAATAGTAGTGGATGGTGGTACGATAGTGGTTTAACCATTCATATCTGTAAGGATAAAAATATTTATAAGACATACGAACCGGTTATTGGAGAAGAAAACGAAGTTACTTCAGCGAACAACCTACGTAGCAAAGTAATTGGAAAAGACATTGTTGAACTCTCGTTTACTTCGGGAAAGATTGTGAATCTTACTAATGTTCTACATGTCCCTGACATTGTGAAAAACCTTGTTTTCGTAGACCTTGTTATCAAGGCTGGATTC
Organism: Papaver armeniacum; assembly: GCA_023531295.1. Lineage (NCBI taxonomy): Eukaryota > Viridiplantae > Streptophyta > Magnoliopsida > Ranunculales > Papaveraceae > Papaver > Papaver armeniacum. Next base: position 19,742 of record JAJJWW010015597.1, read on the forward strand.
AAAACAACATATGAGTATAGTAAGTTTGTATTGTCCAAAAATGGTGTATTTGTTGGACAATGATGTGCTTGTAATGGGATGATTAAGATTAATTTAATAAACAATGGTTCTACTTATATTGTTGACTCTGTCAGTATATGGCATGGTAGATTAGGACATTTGAATTATAGTTCTCTTAGAAACATGAAAAGATTAGGGTTAATCTCTGATTGCAATTTTGATAATGTTTCTAAATGTGAAATTTGTCCGTAGTAAGAAATTATGCCTTGCTTGAATTAGTACATAGTAATGTTGGTGGTCTTAAAAATCACATGACTCGTGGTGAAAACAAATACTTTGTCACTTTTATTGATGATCACACTAGGTATGTTTATACTTACTTGATGAAATCTAAGGATTGATGTCTTTGATATATTTAAGATATACAAAGCGGAAGTAGAGACACAATTAAGACCGAAAATTAAGATTTTACGTTCTGATCGTGGTGGTGATTATTTTCCTAACGAGTTTAATTACTTTCGTCAAGAGCATGGTTTAATTCATCAATTTACGTCACCTTATACACCCCAAAAAAATGGTGTTGCTGAAAGGAAAAATAGAACTTTAGTTGAGATGGTTAATGCTATACTTATTAGTTCTAATTTGCTTAATTCTTTGTGGGGTGAAGCTATGTTATTTGCATTTTGTATTTTGAATAGAGTTCCTTTGAAAATTAAGAATGTTTCTCCTTATGAATTGTGGTTTAACAGAAAACCAAACTTGAAAAGACTTAAAGTCTGGGGTTGTTTAGCATATGTTAGGAAGCCTGATCCTAACAGACCTAAGTTAGGAAATAGGGCTTATAAATGTGCTTTTGTAGGTTATTCACTTAACAGTATCACTTACAGATTTTTGATCCTTGACACTTTTGAGATTATAGAATTTGTAGACATAGAATTTTTTGAGAACTTACATAGGTGATAGGTGTAGAATACACCGTATTTACTATATAGAGTTTATGCTTTCTTTGCTATTTTTCTTGTGAATTATGTACTTTACGCATGCTTTTGAGTTTTATAGGTGCAATGGAGTCACCGAGAACAAAAGGAGAAAAAATCACCCATTTAAAGCGAAAAGGAACGGAAAGATCAAAGCGAAAGCGAGTGACATGAGAATCGACATAGGAGGCTGCCATTTGGTTGGCCCTTATCCTATTCTTGGGGTGTCTTAAGTTATCTTGATACCCCTTATCCACTTCACCTGAGTGGCTATATCTCTTATATCTCTTACAACAAAACCAAAATTTCAGAGAAGTATTATCATTTTCACCTGAAATTCATAAACGAGAGAAAAATGGCGGCTCCAGTGTTCAGCAGATCGAGAGAAGATTCAGTGAATTAGGGAGATTGAATAAATCAAGGGTTTTTTCTGGTGAATGATGTATGTTGCTCAAGTGATGGCAGAGATCGAGGGGAAGAAGTTACGGCCGTTGAAATTGATGAAGAATTTGGTTGGAATCAAAGAAACAGATATTCAGTGGGAGATTAAGCTAATGATGATGATTCTGGTGACAAAAATGGACATGGGTTTTACTTTGGCTCTGAATTGAGCTAATTGCAAGACAGATTTGAGTTGAATCGGAATTAGGGTTTCTGCTTTAGTGGAATTTGTTGATGTTCTTTGATGTGAATAGGAGAAATCAGAGATGAATGGAGAGACTTTGTCACTTTATTCTTCATGTTACAGATTGAGATGGTGAATTGGGTTTGAGTCTCATGGATTAAGAGTGAATCGAACAAGGGTTCGGGAGCATCAAGGCAAATTACAAGGGGATTTTAGGTTGAGGTTCTGATGATGGAGAAGGTCTGAGTTGCATGAAATGGGTGATTGGTGCTGGTATTTCAAACTGTGGTTGTAGCTGTTGCAAAGAGGAAGGAGCAGCTAAAAGTGGAGTGTGACTTTGGCTGGTGCTGGTGGATGCAGCTCAATTGAAGCTCTTTGGAACGGGATTGCAGTGTCCGGGTTTACTGGTGGTGCATCACGTGAGATGGAATGGCAAAGCTCATGGAAATGGCAGGTTTGTGAAATGCAATGGCAGGTTACATAGAAGGGATTACTGGTATTGGAGGCTTGTACACAGTGTGATGGTGGTGGTTCTGGTGGAGTTGAATGGAGCTGGTAATTTTGTCAGTGCTGGTGGTGTTGTTCCAAAGACTCAAGTAAAGTCAGCGATGGCCGAATGGAGTAACTGATTGGAATTGCAACTGCAGTCGGTGCGATCCAGGAAATAATGGAGTGTTGGTCGAGAAACCGTGCTTGAAATGGTGGATTCTTTGCTTGTGGTAAGTGACAATGGGTCGTTAATGTCGCTTGCCGGGGATTGCGGTGGTTCTCCGCAATTGAAGTTTCTTGGTGGTTCGGGGCAAGAAAGGTGGAACTGGTGATGGTCCATAGGCATTGCAGATGGTTTTGCAGGTGTGATGATGGTGCAGCTCTAGTTGCAGCCTATTGAATCCAAGTAGGTGATTGAGCCAAGGTGAAGCTGGGAGCTCCAATGGATATTACAAAGGAGATCTGTGTTGGTGAATGTGGCTGTTGGCTTTGAAATGAGTCTGGCAAGCAGGGGTTTTGAGTCTGGAGTGGCAGGTGATGATTTAATGGAATGAAGTGTTGGATGTGCCAGCTACAGATGGTTGACCTGAAGCTGAAATGCTGCTATTGAACTGAAGCAAGGGAGAATGATGAACTCAGATGCAGATTTGTTATATATGGAAGTGTGATGATGTTTTGGTGCTTTTACGTGATAGATAAGGGCAATATTGGTTGTCACCGCCAAGGATATAAAATGGGTTCCAGTGGAGCCGGAAATAGATAGAATTGTTGTTGCAAGAAATGGGTTGTAAGACGAGCCAGGGACTTAAGATTTGAGGCAATGATAAGGCCTGTGTTGGTTGTGCTTGCCAGGAGCTGAAAGAAAGATGCTGCAATTGGTATTGAGTCTCAAGGCTGAGAAGAAGGGAAGAAATGGCATAGCAGTGTTATTGCCATTGACCGAAATGAATCACAGGGAATGAATGAATGATTGCAGGGCCATTTTGGTGGGTAGGAGTTGACCGAGATGGCGGTGGATGTGCTCTTGAGCTTGTGGTGTTTGCATAGAAGGTGACAGCATGAAATGGGTTCCCGGGATGTGTTGTTCTTGTATGAGCAGACCGAGATGTTTAGCAAACTAAAAGGGTGAAGGGTGCAACCGTGACAGGAGTGACAGGATGGAAGAGTGTTGGTACCGAGAATGAAGGTTGTGATGATTGAAATGAGTTGTACACAGGGCCATCATGGCTGAAGCACAATCATTGTGCATCACAGCATTTTGGCATGTGCAAGAATTTGGCTTGGCAACTCAGCCTAGCTAATTCTGACACAGCTGACTTGGGTCTGACCCTGACCCAGACCCAGACCTGACTCACCTTAACTCGGTTTGACTCGGTCTGACCGAGTTGACCCGTCGATCCGACCCGTTGACCGGTGACCGGGCGGACTTTGCCGGTCACCTGGGATGTTTTCCGGCGACTTTTCGTCCGATTTCCGGCCACAATACCAGACTTCCGGCGACCGTTTTTGGGTCATATTTTCTACATGGGTTTCTCCTTCTTATGGGCTTGGTGGATCCTCATCTAATGGACTTTGAAGACTAGACCTAATTTTAGAAGTTGGAGAAAAGCTATAAAGGGAAGGTCTTCTACAACTTATAATATATCTTATTCTTGGAATTTTGGAGAGCCGTTTTGTTTACGCTTCTAGGGTTTGGTTTTGTTCTTCTTATTCACAATTTTATTATTGAATATTGATTATGATGAACTCCATAGCTATGAGTAGCTAAACATCTTATTGGTTATGGGATAAAAGTTGATTTCTCAACATGCTTTTGATTCAATGAATTAGTTTTGTCTCAAATATAATTATTGTTTGTGATTCACAATTAATAGTGTTATAAGATTTGAAAACTTGTTAGGTTGAGTCCGGAATCAATCCGATTTGTGTTCATCTCTAGAGCTATATTAGGGTTTTCAATACGAAAACGTTGTTTATCCCTGATTCTAAGTAGCATAATTGTGGTTAGTGCTTGTAGTGATATATCCTACTAGTCACAAGTGAATCATAACTTTTGTTAAAACATTTAGTGCTTTTACACATTAGTTTGCATTGATGAGTCTTATTCCATAAATCTTCATGCTTTTAGGGAGTTAAACTTAATTGTGCTTTTACACTTTAGGTTGCTTTCTACGAAGAATTCACATATGCATCTTTTAATGTGGTTGTGATGAAAACAGGGAATTAACGGGTTATACTTGCGATCAAGGTATCCTAGGACTTTTAATAAATATTTAGATTAAAATACCAATTCTAATCATTGATTGAAAATACATGTTTGTGAATGATACTATCCCGTGACCAATATCTCCTCCTTATTGATAATTCGAATTACTTACTTTGCTTTTAATTACTTTTATTTGCTTAAATACAACAAACATACCCTGGGTTACTTTAGAAACTGAAATTTTATAACAACGAAAGCCCTCTCTGTGGATACGAACTCTTTCTTATCGCATGCTATATTTATATCTAGTGGATTGAGAAAGTGAAATTATATTTGACGGATTGACAACCGACCAAATTTTGCGCCGTTCTTAGGGAGGCATACGGCTTGTTATTAAGTTTTTAGTTTTTTTTACAATTTCGCTTTTATCTTTGCTTTTCGGTTCTTGTCTTGTTTCTCACTTGTTTTGGAGAATTGTTTGCAGTACCTAATCTCTCGGCTTCTAAGGATTGGAATTATCCAAGGTGCGGCATAGCTACTCGACGCGGCACAATACTCCAACCAAGTCAAGACACAACGGACGAGCACGAGTTGGAAGTAGGAGAAGAGATTTTCCGACAACAAGAAGAAGGAAAAGAGGTTCCAATCGTAGACGAACCACACGTGGGAAGAAGAAGCAATGGGTGATGCAAATCGTTCACTCAAGGACTTAGCTTCTCATAGGCTTGATACACAACAGGGGTGTATTCAAACGAACTCTACTTTTGAGATAAAGCCGGGGTTGCTTAGAGAATTACCAAAATTCCATGGCATGGTGAATGAAGACCCAAACAAACATCTTTTGGACTTCCACACCATTGTCACGGCTATGCTTCCAGCGAATGTTGAGGCGGATGGTGTAATGTTGAAGGTTTTCCGTTTCTCTTTAATGGATAGTGCTAAGGATTGGTTGTACTATTTACCTCCCGGAAGTGTCACAACATGGAATGGGTTGAAGAAACTCTTTTGGAGAGATAATTTTCCTGCATCCAAGGCTACTCAAATTCGCAAAGAAATTTGTGGGATGAAGCAAAACGTGGGAGAATCTTTATATGAATGTTGGGAACAGTACAAGAGATTGGTTGCAAGCTGCCCTCACCACCAATTTAGTGACGCTATGATCATCCAATACTTCTATGAAGGACTCCAATCAAGTGATAGGAATCTTATTGACGCTGCGGGTGGTGGTGCACTAGTTAGCAAGACGGTGGCACAAGCTAGAGAGTTGATTGAAAATATGGCGGCGAACTCACAACAATTCTTAAGTCGTGGTTCGGATGTGATTCTAAGAAGGGTGAGTGAAGTGAGCGAGGTGGAGGAACTCCTCGTCAACAAATGGGTAACATGACAGCAATGTTGCAACAAGTTGCATCCGCGGTTATACCAAATTCTCCTCAATATTATGAAGACGAGCAAGCTAATGCGATCTTTCCAAATCAACCAAGACGGTATGATCCCTACTCTAACACTTACAATCCGGGATGGAGAGATCACCCCAATTTTAGCTATGCCAACAAGCAAGGAGCGGTTCAACAACCTACCTTCAACTCTTCAAGTGGATTTCAACCTCAACAACAACAATTCCAGCCGAGACAACAATTTCAAAGAACCTCAAGCACAACAATCAATGCAAAATCAAGGTTCGGATATTGATTCAAAGCTTCAAACAATGATGCAAGGCATTTCCACCATGTTTAAAGAGAGTCAACAAGAGACTAAGACTGCTATCAAGGAGTTGCAAACACAAATGGGCTCCATGGCTATTGAGTTGAACCAATTGAAGGCGCAAAATAGTGGGAAACTCCTTCTCAACCTATTAACCCAAAAGAGGGTGTCAATGCTATTACGTTGAGAAGCGGTACACAACTTGTGCAACCCGAGGTTACTGATTCGGGCAAGGTGGAGACACCCAAGGAACCTGTTTTGGAGGAGAATAATGAAGAGGTACCTAATTCTAACTCTAAAACTCTGGTTTCTACTTATGTTCCTCCTCTACTTTTTCCTCGCAGATTTGCAAGTTCTAAGAAGGGAACTAGAAAAGGAGATTTTACACGTTCTTAAAAAGATCCATGTGAACATACCACTCATTGATGCTATCAAGCAAGTTCCAAAGTATGCAAAGGTGTTGAAGGACTTGTGTACCAACAAACAAAGGCTCAAAGGTAATGAAGTGCTTAGTGTGGGGAGAATGCTTCGGCAATCTTACAACACAAACTCCCACTTAAGTGCAAGGATCGGGGTAGTTTTGACATTTCCGTCACGATTGGTAACACAACTTTTAACAAAGCTATGTTGGATTTAGGCGCATCCGTTAATGTTATGCCTGCGTCAATGTATAATTCACTTGATCTTGGTCCTCTTAAAAAGGCTGCAATTGTATTGCAATTAGCCGATCGCTCTAATGTCTACCCAATGGGTATTGTTGAGGATGTTCTTGTGCAGGTTAATCAACTTGTATTTCCAGCGGACTTTTGTGTGTTAGAGATGGATAAAGGTTCTCCGGACTCGTCTCTTCCATTGCTACTTGGGCGTCCCTTCATGAAAACGGCGAAAACCATAATTGATGTGGATAAGGGAACGCTAACTATGGAGTTTGATGGAGAAATAATCGTTTCAACATTTTCGAGATGATGAGATATCCTAGCGATGTCCACTCTTGTTTCTCCATTGATGTGATGGATACATTGGCACAACAAATGTTTGAATTAAACGGTGATGATGCTTTGGAAACCGTGTTAACTACATCCATAGATAATGGTGTAGAGTGTGGTAATGAAGTCAAGGAAGCTCTTGGTGATCTTAATTCACTATAAGAATGCCCGAAAACTCATAATATCTATTTTATTTCTTTACCATGCAGTGATGAAAAGCTTGTACCTTCAATTGTTAAATCTCCGATTTTAGAATTGAAACCTCTTCCCGACCACCTTAAGTACTTGTACTTGGGTGATAATGAAGAGTTACCTGTGATTGTTTCTAATAAGCTTAATGATTTACAGGAGCAAAAACTTCTAAGGGTGCTAAGGAAGTACAAGACGGCCATAGGATGGACAATCACGATATCAAGGGTATTAGCCCTGCCGTTTGTATGCACAAAATTCGTTTGGAGGATGATGCAAAGCCTAAAAGGGACGCGCAACGTCGGTTGAATCCTCCCATGATGGAAGTTGTGAAAAAGGAGATACTCAAGCTTTTGGAAGTGGTTTTTATCTACCCCATATCCGATAGCAAGTGGGTAAGCCCGGTACAAGTAGTACCAAAGAAATCGGGTGTGACGGTGGTGGAGAATGATAAGAATGAAATTGTCCCAACTCGTGTGCAAACCGGTTGGAGGGTTTGTATTGATTACAGGAAATTGAATGCCACCACTAGAAAAGACCACTTTCCTTTACCTTTTATTGATCAAATGCTTGAACGTTTAAATGGACACTCTTACTATTGCTTTCTTGATGGCTAGTGAGGTTATAATCAGATTGTGATAGCACCGGAGGACCAAGAGAAAACCACTTTCACTTGTCCTTTCGGTACTTTTGCTTATAGAAGGATGCCTTTTGGCTTATGCAATGCTCGCTACCTTTCAAAGGTGTATGGTAAGTATCTTTTCGGAATATGTTGAAAACATAATCGAAGTGTTCATGGATGACTTTAGTGTCTTTGGTGATTCATTTGACCTTTGCTTGAACAATTTGTCTCTAATCCTTGAACGATGTGTTGAAACAAATCTTGTGCTAAATTGGGAGAAGTGCCATTTCATGGTAACTCATGGCATAGTTTTAGGCCATATAATATCTTCTAAAGGCTTGGAAGTCGATAAATCTAAGATAGACCTTATTCGTGCTCTAACCCCTCCCACTACGGTGAGGGAGATTCGTTCTTTTCTTGGTCATGCAGGTTTTTATCGTAGGTTCATCAAGGACTTTTCCAAGATAGCATCACCACTTTGTAACTTATTGCAAAAAGATGTGGTTTTTAACTTTGATGAGAAATGTATGGCGGCATTCAATCGTTTGAAAGAACTTTTGATTTCAGCCCCTATCATTAAACCACCGGATTGGAGTAAGCCGTTTGAACTCATGTGTGATGCTAGTGATTATGCGGTTGGTGCGGTGCTTGGGCAACGTGTGGGGGAAGCTTCCTCATGCTATCTATTATGCTTCTAGAACGTTAAATGAGGCTCAACAAAACTACACAACCACTGAAAAGGAGTTATTAGCCATTGTTTTTGCTTTAGAAAAGTTTCGCTCTTATCTAATTGGTACAAAAGTTGTTGTCTTTTCCGATCATGCAAAGACTTAGATACTTGCTTACAAAGAAAGAGGCGAAACCGAGGCTCATCGGTGGATTTTACTCTTGCAAGAGTTTGATATTGAAATCAAAGACAAGAAAGGAATTGAGAACACCGTTGCGGATCACTTGAGCCGACTTGCTGTGGACAAGGAGACTATCCCGTTGCGTGAAAGTTTACCGGATGAGCAACTTTTATCAATTGCCTTTGGAGAACCATGGTATGCCGATATTGTTAATTACTTAGTTTCTAAACAAATCCCAAAGAACTTGTCTCGTCTTTGAGAGGGACAGACTTAAGAGGTTAGGGAACCAATACATATGGGATGATCCATACTTATGGAAACATGGTAGTGACCAAGTAATACGAAGGTGCGTGCCCGAATCAATTTAACTCTATCTTGTCTTTTTGTCACTCTTATGCTTGCGGAGGACATTTTGGGAGTAAGAGAACCGCACACAAGGTACTTGAAAGTGGTTTTTATTGGCCAACTTTGTTTAAGGATGCACATATATTTTGTACAACTTGTGATAGGTGCCAAAGTACCGGCAATCTAGGTGCCCGAAATCAAATGCCACAAACTTATATTCAATTTATTGAAGTTTTTGATGTATGGGGTATTGATTTTATGGGGCCTTTTGTCAACTCCCATGGGAATTTTTATATCTTACTTGCGGTTGATTATGTCTCGAAATGGGTGGAAGCTAAAGCCACCCCTACTAATGATTCTAAAGTGGTTTGATTTTGTGCAAGCTAATATTTTTGCAAGGTTTGGAATTCCAAGAGCCATAATTAGCGATGGGGTTCTCACTTCAAAAACAGGATTCTACAAAGCTTGTTGTCGAAGTACAATGTGTCGCACAAGATTGCAACACCTTATCATCCCCAAACCAATGGACAAGCCGAAGTGTCTAACCGGGAGGTGAAATCCATTCTAGAAAAGACGGTGAACCCGACAAGGAAAGATTGGAGCATGCGACTTAATGATGCTTTGTGGGCGTATAGAACCGCATATAAAACACCTATTGGAATGTCTCCTTTTAGGCTTGTGTATGGTAAACCTTGTCACTTACCCGTGGAAATTGAGCATAAGGCGTTTTGGGATATTAAACAATGCAACATGGAGATGGATGGGGCTGGAAAGTAAAGGAAGTTACAACTCCAAGAGCTAGAGGAGCTTCGCAATGATGCATTTGAAAGCTCACGGATTTACAAAGAAAAGACGAAAGCATTCCATGATAACATGATTTCTAGGAAACAATTTTGTATTGGGCAGAAAGTGCTTTTGTTTAATTCTCGCTTGCAATTATTTCCGGGTAAATTAAGGTCACGATGGATCGGACCTTTTATTGTTACTAATGTGTTTTCTCATGGTGCAGTGGAAATTCGTAGCATAGCTAGGGGAAAGAACTTAAAGTTAATGGGCACCGGTTGAAACCATATTATGAGAATTTCACTTCCGAAGTGGTGGAAGGAGTTAACTTTGTGGATGTGCTCCCTCTGGAGGAGTCATAGGAAGCAAGGAGATAGTCGGGCTGACGACTTTAAACCAAGCGCTAATTGGGAGGCAACCCAAAGGATGAGTATTTCTTGTCTTGTATTTATTTCTTTTCTTGTTTTTAGTTTTTCTGGTTTTGTTTTTACTTTGTTTTTGCTGATTTCTTGTTAGGATTTCCCACCTTGACTTACTTTGGACGATTCAATTTACATTGAGGACAATGTAAAGTTTAAGTGTGGGGAGTGGTTTATGTTGTAAATTTTGCAATTTTTCAACTTTTTTGTGAACTAGTGAATAGGAAAACTCCAACTTGTAGTTAGTTTAGAGTCACATAGTATACATGTCGCTAAGATTACATTGAGAATCTCACAATAGTGACTGAACTTAGAGATGACAGAGAACATGATCGGGTTTCTTAATTGTATGAGAGTTAAAGTTGGATTTAACCATGCCAGTGGCAAATAAGGTGCAGACTGAATTCGGTATTAGAACGGTGATCCCCTATAGTGGAGACTACCCATGTTACATAATGTGAGGCACCAACCTTCAATTCTTTGTACTGTCTAAATTTGTGCTTTTAGAGTGTGTGTCACCGTACGTAAATTCCGGCGTAATGGTGAGCTGTCCAATTTCCCACCATAGAAGCACTATTTTGATCTCTTGAGTGCCATTTTTATCAACCATGTTGGTGACATCGAATTGCTAACTTACATACCACTTGTGATCTTGTTCGCAGTTAGCATCATCCACCTTATCTCTCTCTACACCAACAGGTCCATAGAAACACCATCATCATCAACAAGAGGAGCATCACAAATTTGAAGAAAAGTTGAATACGTTCGAGGTTTACAAGCAACAATACAGTAATGGGCAGATTTCAGATTTGAGTAAAACAACAAAACAGGGAGCAGAATTTTTATAAGTTGAAGACTATTATACAAGAGTGAAAATTATTAAGGATGAGAATTCGAGAAGTCTATGATATCAAGACATATAAGTTGTGAAGAATCAAGCGGTAAAGTACTTATACCATGGCATTGTACTTACATTTTTATTTTTGTATTTTACTTTCTCTTGTCTAAATTAAAAAAAAAAAAAAAACGAAAATTAATTAAAAAAAAAAAAAGGTATTAAAAAAAAAAAAAGTAAATGGCGGCTCCAGTGTTCAACAGATCGAGAGAAGATTCCGTGAATTAGGGAGATTGAATAAATCAAGGGTTTTTTCTGGTGAATGATGTATGTTGCTCAAGTGATGGCAGAGATCGAGGGGAAGAAGTTACGGCCGTTGAAATTGATGAAGAATTTGGTTGGAATCAAAGAAACAGATATTCAGTGGGAGATTAAGCTAATGATGATGATTCTGGTGACAAAAATGGACATGGGTTTTACTTTGGCTCTGAATTGAGCTAATTGCAAGACAGATTTGAGTTGAATCGGAATTAGGGTTTCTGCTTTAGTGGAATTTGTTGATGTTCTTTGATGTGAATAGGAGAAATCAGAGATGAATGGAGAGACTTTGTCACTGTTGTTGTTACAGATTGAGATGGTGAATTGGGTTTGAGTCTCATGGATTAAGAGTGAATCGAACAAGGGTTCAGAGCAGTCAAGGCAAATTATAAGGGGATTTTAGGTTGAGGTTCTGATGATGGAGAAGGTCTGAGTTGCATGAAATGGGTGATTGGTGCTGGTATTTCAAACTGTGGTTGTAGATGTTGCAAAGAGGAAGGAGCAGCTACAGGTGGAGTGTGACTTTGGCTGGTGCTGGTGGATGCAGCTCAATTGAAGCTACTGGAACTGGATTGCAGGTCTGGGTTCTGCTGGTGGTGCATCACAGCTGAGATGGAATGGCAGGCTCATGGAAATGGCAGGTTTGTGAAATGCAATGGCAGGTTACATAGAAGGGATTACTGGTATTGGAGGCTTGTACACAGTGTGATGGTGGTGGTTCTGGTGGAGTTGAATGGAGCTGGTAATTTTGTCAGTGCTGGTGGTGTTGTTCCAGCAGCTCAAGTAAAGCTGCAGTAACTGAATGGAGTAGCAGCTGGGATTGGAATTGAATCGCAGTCAGTGCGATCCAGGAAATAATGGAGCTGTTGGCTGAGAAACCGTGCTTGAAATGGTGGATTCTGTTGCTTGTGGTAAGTGACAATGGGTGTTACATTCTGCTTGCTGTGGATTGCAAAGTGGCTCGCAATTGAAGTTTCTTTGGTGGTTCGTGGCAAGAAAGGTGGAATCGGGTGATGGTCCATAGGCATTGCAGATGGTTTTGCAGGTGTGATGATGGTGCCCTGGCTCTAGTTGCAGCTATTGAATCCAAGTAGGTGATTGAGCCAAGGTGAAGCTGGGAGCTCCAATGGATATTACAAAGGAGATCTGTGTTGGTGAATGTGGCTGTTGGCTTTGAAATGAGTCTGGCAAGCAGGGGTTTTGAGTCTGGAGTGGCAGGTGATGATTTAATGGAATGAAGTGTTGGCTGTGCGCCTGGCCAGGATGGTTGACCGAAGTCAAATGCTTGCTATTGAACTGAAGCAAGGGAGAATGATGAACTCAGATGCAGATTTGTTATATATGGAAGTGTGATGATGTTTTGGTGCTTTTCTGTGATAGATAAGGGCAATATTGGTTGTCACTGCCAAGGATATAAAATGGGTTCTGGTGGAGCTGGAAATAGATGGAATTGTTGTTGCAGCAGCTGGGTTGTAAGACTGAGCCAGGGACTTAAGATTTGAGGCAATGATGAGGCCTGTGTTGGTTGTGCTTGCCAGGAGCTGAAAGAAAGATGCTGCAATTGGTATTGAGTCTCAAGGCTGAGAAGAAGGGAAGAAATGGCATAGCAGGTGTTATTGCCATTGGACTGAAATGAATCACATGGAATGAATGAATGATTGCAGGGCCATTTTGGCTGGGTAGGAGTTGACTGAGATGGCAGGTGGATGTGTGTGCTCTTGAGCTTGTGGTGTTTGCATAGAAGGTGACAGGCATGAGCTGGGTTCCTGGGATGTGTTGTTGCTGTATGAGCTGACTGAGATGTTTAGCAAACTAAAGGGTGAAGGGTGCAACTGTGACAGGAGTGACAGGGATGGAAGAGTGTTGGTACTGAGAATGAAGGTTGTGATGATTGAAATGAGTTGTACACGGGGCCATCATGGTCGAAGCACAATCATTGTGCATCACAAGATTTTGGCCGTGCAAGAATTTGGCTTGGCAACTCACCTCTAGCTAATCCCGACACACTGACTTGGGTCCGACCCGACCCAGCACCGACTCACCTTAACTCCGGTTTGACCTGCCTGACCGAGTTGACCCGCCGATCCGACCCGTTGGACCGGTGACCGGCGGACTTTGCCGGTCACTCGGGATGTTTTCCGCGACTTTTCGTCCGATTTCCGCCACAATACCAGACTTCCCATGCGACCGTTTTGGGTCATATTTTCTACATGGGTTTCTCCTTCTTATGGGCTTGGTGGATCCTCATCTAATGGACTTTGAAGACTAGACCTAATTTTAGAAGTTGGAGAAAAGCTATAAAGGGAAGGTCTTCTACAACTTATAATATATCTTATTCTTGGAATTTTGGAGAGCCGTTTTGTTTACGCTTCTAGGGTTTGGTTTTGTTCTTCTTATTCATTATTTTATTATTGAATATTGATTATGATGAACTCCATAGCTATGAGTAGCTAAACATCTTATTGGTTATGGGATAAAAGTTGATTTCTCAACATGCTTTTGATTCAATGAATTAGTTTTGTCTCAGTAATTATTGTTTGTGATTCACAATTAATAGTGTTATAAGATTTGAAAACTTGTTAGGTTGAGTCCGGAATCAATCCGATTTGTGTTCATCTCTAGAGCTATATTAGGGTTTTCAATACGAAAACGTTGTTTATCCCTGATTCTAAGTAGCATAATTGTGGTTAGTGCTTGTAGTGATATATCCTACTAGTCACAAGTGAATCATAACTTTTGTTAAAACGTTTAGTGCTTTTACACATTCGTTTGCATTGATGAGTCTTATTCCATAAATCTTCATGCTTTTAGGGAGTTAAACTTAATTGTGCTTTTACACTTTTGGTTGCTTTCTACGAAGAATTCACATATGCATCTTTTAATGTGGTTGTGATGAAAACAGGGAATTAACGGGTTATAATTGCGATCAAGGTATCCTAGGACTTTTAATAAATACGAGATTAAAATACCAATTATAATCATTGATTGAAAATACATGTTTGTGAATGATACTATCCCGTGACCAATATCTCCTCCTTATTGATAATTCGAATTACTTACTTTGCTTTTAATTACTTTTATTTGCTTAAATACAACAAACATACCCTGGGTTACTTTAGAAACTGAAATTTTATAACAACGAAAGCCTCTCTGTGGATACGAACTCTTTCTTATCGCATGCTATATTTATATCTAGTGGATTGAGAAAGTGAAATTATATTTGACGGATTGACAACCGACCAATAGGAATAGTTCCCAAATACAACCTACAAAAAACCCATAGTTACCTAGTCTAGAATCTGTGGAGACTCCTATTCGAGACATGGAAGATACTTCTAAACCTATTGAAGATATCAAACCTAGAAGGAGTAAGAGAGCAAGAAAAGAGAAAATCTATGGTCCAGAATTTACAACATATCTTGTAGAAGTTAGTAAGAATGAAATTCTTTATATGACTAGGTATGTTATGCATGTTGATGATGATCCTAAAACTTATGCTGAGGCAATGAGGTCCAGAGATGCTATTTTCTGGAAAGAGTCAATCAATTATGAAAAGCATTCACTTTTGTCTAACGGTACTTGGATATATTGTGATTTACTTCATGGCGTCAATCCTATGATATGTAAATGGGTATTCAAGAAAAAAATGAATGTCGATGGTTCAATTGATAAGTTCAAAGCCAGATTAGTTGCTGGTCGGTTGTCAATCCGTCAAATATAATTTCACTTTCCTAAAGTATATGATAAGAAAGAGTTCGTATCCACAGAGAGGCAATTGTAGTTATTATGTATTCGATTTCCTAAAGTAACCAATTGGGGGGATTTCTTATTTCTATGTAGCAATAAAAATAATTAAAAGCAAAGTAAATTGTAGAAAGTAATCAATGGGAGAGATATTGGTCAAGGAATTCATCTTCAATCTTAGACATGTGCTTGCATATATGATTAGAATTACGATTTAATCTCTTGTGTTATCAAAAGTCTAGAGAATCAAGAAAGCAAGATAATCTATTAATTTCTTAAGTTCATCAACACACACAATAGGGTGCGTATGTGAATTCTACCTAAAGAATAACCTAACGCCTTGCGCTAATCAAGTTCAATTCCTAGGAGCATTAAGTTTTGAAATAGGCTAATCAATGCAATTGTCATGCGTTGCACATAACAATTCGGACAATGGTCAATCTCTACATATGATTACGAGAGTGTATCACTACAAACCGTAAACATATCATGCTACTTGTATTCAAGGTTATCGCTTGATGAAAAACCCTAAAATAGCTATGGACTAAGATGCAAGTTTAATTAATTGGCCACTTAACTAATCAAACACCATAATCCTATCACAATACTTCAATCATGTGATCATAAAAACAGTAGAGAATTGAACGATAATCAAGAGAGAAAACTAATACATAAAGCAAACACAAGTTATAGAAATCGGACTACATCCTTAACCAATAATAGAGAATTTAGCTACTCATAGCTATGGAGTTCATCACAAAAATATAAGTTGAATAAAGAAGAAGATGAACAAAAGCAAACCCTAGTTATGTAACCAAAAGCGGCTCTCCAAAGTTTCCCCAAGAATAAGATATCCAAAAGTTGTAGAATTCTTCTTTTATAGCTTTTCCTTCCTTCCAAAATTAGGTCAAGTCTTTAAAGTCCATTAGAAAATA
The DNA here is from genome assembly GCA_023531295.1 of Papaver armeniacum. Classification (NCBI taxonomy): domain Eukaryota; kingdom Viridiplantae; phylum Streptophyta; class Magnoliopsida; order Ranunculales; family Papaveraceae; genus Papaver; species Papaver armeniacum. The sequence goes on from JAJJWW010015597.1 coordinate 35,767, forward strand.
AGTCCAAAAAGTCGTCGCCGGAAAACTGGTATTGTGGCCGGAAATCGGCCGGAGAAGTGCCCGGAAAACAGCTCCGGTGACCGGCAAAGTCCGCCCGGTCACCGGTCAACGAGTTGAATCGGGTCGGGTCAACGAGTCGGATCGGATCAGTTCGGTCAGACTGAGTTAAAGTGAGTCAGATCAGGTCAGGGTCTAACTAGCTTCTTACTCAGCTGGATGGGCTGAGTGGCCAAGGCCTTTGCCATCTTGCTGTGCCATTGCACACTTGCACTTGTGATGCACAATCCTTGTGCATCCACCATCATGGCCATGTATCCTTCACAAGTGCAACTCCATTTCGCAGCTCTCACATTCCATTTTCATCACATTTGCAACTACAACATCAACTTCCAAATCCCCAGTAACTTCAACATACTGCACTATCTCAAAGACCAACAACCGCAGCTCTAACATTCATTCAGTTGTACCGTTGCCACTGCAACACCACCAGCAAGTCCATCATCTTCTTACTCTTCCAACCAAACACGAATTCGGGGCCAACCCATTCTCTACAACCCAGCAATTCACTGGCTCCCATTCTACAGCCTTCTTGTAAGCCATCAACATAGCCATAACTCAGACCACCACCGCTCAATCAAGACCACAAGATTAATGGCCTCTAACTCAAAGCCGCAATCTCTGTCACCACCAGATTCTCACAACTCAAGCCATTCACCGCAATGTCTATGGACCATCACCATTCCACCTTGTTTCAAAGCTCCAATATCCCCCGTAACTCATGTCATAACAACCCATTTCCACTTACCAAAGAACTTATCCAACTCGCAACACTACTCGACTCCAACCCGCAGCCATTTCCAAACACAACCCATGGCCTCAAAACCCTGTAGACAATCACAAGGCACCATCTTGACTCTGCAGCTCAGCTCATATTCTCGCATTTCACAACATTCACCTATCCGCCACACACCAAATAAGCCCCATTCATTCCATTGCAGGTGTGCAAGAATGCCATTGCAACCATTCCACCATCCACCCGCCATCTCAACTTATCAATGGCACAGTAACCCATTTGATTACCACCTCAAACCATTTTTCACAGACTCCATTCTCCCCGAGCTTTAATTCCCTTGGTCCCGTAGTTTTGCAACACCAATTGGGCTATTTCATCCTCCTTCTCAACTTCGGTTTGAAGCAAGAACTCCAAATCCACAAAACCCATTTAATCTCTTAGCAGCACCAAATTCATTCTTGGTTCAATTCCTCCATCACAAGTAAAACCCATTTTCATTCAAATCCCCTTAAGAAGCATCACCATTTCTCTCAAATTCATCTTCTTTGTCAACACTGAACCATATCCATCTCCACTGCATCATCTGAATCTTCTCTGTATGTCATATAGCATAATCTCCTCTCACAGATCAGACCCATCTCTTATTTCTTCATTTTTGCAGCTCAAGCATCACCAGTCTCTCCAATTCCCCGACCAGACCCATTCTCTATTTGCCAATGGTAGCAACAAATACCACCTTCATCTACAACACCACCGGTTTCCATCACCTTCTCCATTCCTCTCTACCGTGATATCACCATGAGCTCAAAATCACTTCAATTCTCGATTGTAACCCTAGCTTAGTTTTAACAACTTCGATCCCCTGAGAACGATTCTATTCTGCTGTAGCTTCAGATCGAAACCCATCTTCACTCGACAACAGCTGCTTCCATTTCTTCCTGAGCTTCAATCACAGACTCCCTTTCCTTGATTCGATTAAACAACAGTGAAACCCTAATCTATACACCAGTATCTTTCATCACCAGAACAACCAAAAATATCTTCCATTCGTTCTTAATTCAACGGCAACAAGTAACCTTGGATTCAATTTCAGTCACTCCATGGCTGCGCCTCTTTTATCTCTTTCAGGTGGAATGAGATGAATGAGATAACTCTCGATTTAGGGTAGGGGTCTGAGAGCTGGAATTGATAAGGATACCCTTCTACATAAGATAAGGGTCACCCCAGATTGAGTGCCCTATAACACAGGTGGTCTCCCCTTAGTAACAGCTGGTTGTCTTTAGTTCTCATCCAAAAAGAAAGCTGCCCCTTAACCATGTTTGGGCTCCAGATAGTGTTCACCCCTGAAATGACAATTTTGCCCTTTTGGCTCAAATTGGGTGATTTCTTCTTCTTTTCCTCCGTGCGACTCCAAAGTAGCTATAAAACTCAAAACAAGCGTAAAATACAAAATTTACAAGAAAAATAGCAAAGAAAGCATAAACAATAGATAGTAAATAGGATGTATTCTACACCATATCAGTTGCTAAGGGTTATAAAAAAGACATGGAATTTATTACTTTGATACATATGCTCTTGTTGCTCGTATCTTATTTTTTTATTTTTTAATTGCACTTGCGTCTAATTCACAGGTTAATTATACATCGAATGGATGTAAAAACTGCCTTTCTAATTGGTGATTTAGAAGAAGAGACATATATGGAACAACCTGAAGGTTTCATATTACCAAGTCAAGAAAAGAAAGCTTGCAAGTTGGTAAAATCTCTTTACGTCTTGAAAGAAAGCTCCCATGCAATGCCATGAGAAGTTTGACAAAGTAGCTTTGTCATATGGTTTTGTTGTTAATGATGCTGATAAATGTATCTATAGTAAGCATGATAGTTCTGGATGTTTAATTCTGTGCTTGTATGTTAATGATATGCTTATTTTTTGATCTGATATATCTCGCGTGGAAGAAACAAAGAAGTTTCTTAACTCTAACTGAAAACTCTGGGGTATAACAACCACACCCAATATTTCGTTCGAAAATCTGTATGGACTAAACTCCAATATAATTCTGAGAGCACCAACTTAAAAGTGAGACTCAATCAAGAAAGATATCAAAGAGCTTTATCTCTTTCTCAATACAATCAATAAATCAACTAGATAGACATCCGTGGGACTGATTGATATGGGAATAACTTGGATGGTAGCAAAGACCAATGTCCGAGAGGCAATCAAGTTTTTACCAACAAACAAGGTCGGATTTATCAATTATGATTGAACTACGCACAATCTGTGATATTTCAATTATATAAACAAATATAATGCGGAAAACAAATAATATAGACACCAGAAATTTTGTTAACGAGGAAACTGCAAATGCAAAAAAAAAAAATCGGGACCTAGTCCAAATTTGAACACCACACTGTATTAAGCCGCTACAGACTCTAGCCTACTGATGTGATTTTAAATTGTTGTTTGTAAAGTGGTAAGAAAAGTGATTCGATTCTCAAACTTGTGAAGGATTTTTAGACTTAAATTCAAAACTAAAATAGAAAACTCACTAAAAATTATAGCAAACACTGACAAAGATGATATCAATATTAAAAGAACACTGAGGCTAAGATTCCACTATTTTCCAATTTCAAAGTGATTTAATCCAATATTTATATTCATGCAATTTTCTCATTCAAGTTGATTCTAAACTATTGCAACAAGTAGATTCTCAAAATAACAAGTGTAAATCCGAAGCATAGAACATCAAAAACCTAGGTCCAAGTATGCTCTATCAAAAGAAATCACAATTGTTTAACAAAAATCATTCAAACAATTATCGATCAAGACAAAATAATCATAAAAATAATTGCAATAAATAGATAAATAAGAATATACCACTTCTTGTTGGAAAAATAGCTTCCTCTATCGCCTCAGCAATGGGATTTAGCTCCTCATATTAACCACTTGCTCAAAATACATGTTTGTTGCTCCAAAGTTGATTAAAAAGAAGAGAAGGTATAGAACAGCGTGTTTGTAACAGTTATAATTGTTAGAGAACCACTGTTACAAAGAACCCTAACACAGAAATGTTGCGAACTCGTACTAATTGTTACAATAATTGTGACAAAGTGAATTGAATTTGAAAGCAAGGGTCACGGAATTAACGACTGTCTTCTTCTGCTGTTTTCTGGTTGTTCTTCTTCCTCGCCTGTATGTTCTCTGCAACTTGGTGTTTTTGCTCTGCAATGCTCCTTAACCTCCCCAAAGTTCTCCACACCTTCTCTGAACCTCGTGCAGCCCATTTTATACACCACAGGCCTCTCCTAACTCGAGTAAATCCTTCCAAGTATATTCTTTTATTTTCCACAAAGTCACGGATTTATTGCTTCTGGATTGATTTATTTCCTTACTTTTCTTCTCTTACGCGTCTTCTGCTTCATCCAAACTCCTTTCAAAGATATCGTATGACCTAAACTGCACGCAACTTCCATATATACTCGGAAAAATATCCCGAGAAACTCCATTCCCTGTTTAGTCGTGACTACGTGTAACTCCCTTGTTTTTCGATTCAAAACCCATTACCAATCCTGTGTTGTCCTAACAGGCTAATTCGAATCCAATCCAGCGAGAAAATCCAATAATAACTCGACCAAAATCAATACAACAAGTTTGCTGTTTCTGAACTTTCAAATGAACTTTTCCCGCCAAAATTCAGGGAAGGTGATGGATTGCCCTCTATCATGAACTGGAGTGCGAATAGAAGTTGGTTGTAAAGAGAGTGTCCCTTATCATCTGGGTTCCCCTTATCCAAAACTGGGTTCCGAATAGCAGGTGTTCTCCGGGTGCATTTAACAACTTTTCGAGCCGATTTTTCCAAAAATATTTATTGGCCAAAAATACCTACACAAACATAAAACACCGTAATAAGTACAAAAATGAGCCCTAACAATATATAGAATCGAGACAAATCGGACACAAAAATGTGTCCATCAAATACCCCCAAACTTATTATTTGCTAGTCCTCGAGCAAAAATAAAATAAAATCCTAACTCACTATCGCAGGAATCGTCAATTGCATTTAGCATATGCAATAATCCTTTAAACCCCTACGTGGCCCTAGTGGCCGAGTTATAGTCTCGGGAGGGTTTACAAGAGATATACCCAAAAAACCTTTACTCCAGACCCTATCTATCTACACAGAACTTTGGAAGGCACTAAAGAATCTCCTTGGTTGGCATACTTATTGACTAGGGGAGGAAGTACCCGATGCGAAATTCCAATTCTTTACACGAGTTTGCCCTCAAGCATACTAAAATTCATATATAAGTCACGAGAGGTCTACTCAGATAGTCTCACTATGGACATCAATATAATGGAGTCAAAACTAATCACATGGATAGATCAAGAAGATGGATATAGAGAAAAAAACATAGATGGTTTTGATGTTTACTAAGTGAACGGTGTTTCCCATATCTGTCTGAAGGCCTCCGCCAAAATGAACCTATCCTAATGGACTGAGATACTAGTCTGACTAATATCAACACAACTGGCATATACAAGGGAACCAGTGGTCGATAATCCTAACTCTAGGTCAACACAACTGGCATATACAAGGGTACCAGTGGCCAACTTTATTGAATTTATTCTGGTTGGTCTAATGGTCTGGTCTCAATTTCTTTTTCTTTTTTTTTTTTTTTATCTCAATCACTCTATTTCACCCTAGCAGTGGTAACAACTTGAATCGTGAGCCCCACCTAATCACTTAGAGAAACATATTTTAAAGAAAACAAAATGAAAATAGAAGTGAAAAGGATTCAACGAGATATGGCGAAATTACCATGTTTTTTCTTTAATTCTAACACCTGAGCTCTGTGCCTTTATGAATAGACTCTTTAGATGTTTCCATCTAATCAGATTGGTTCCTCAACTCCTACAACCAAAATCCTTCCACCCACTTAGATTGGTTAGTGCCATCCTTAATAAGCATAAATTTCTAAGCTCTGGAGTTAATAATGCAACTAAAAAGTTTCTCCCATACCCCCAAACTTAAATCTAACATTGTCCTCAATGTTCTAAAGATAAAATTAAAAGCATGAACAAGGATAAACTGTTACCATTTGAAGTAAAAGAGTTAAGGAAAGATATTACCGTGTCGCATGAATATTGGGTTACCTCCCAAGAAGTGCTAAGTTTAAAGTATTCAGCCAGACTAAGAAAGGATTAGTCACCTCATAAAATCATAAAGTAATAGCCGAAATATATGTGGGTCATCAAAACCAAATAAAGCTATCACAAGTAAAAGTAATCTGCAACATGCCAAGAAAATTAACAAATAAAGCACACCCTTGTCTAGTTTCCTGTTTAAGACAACTACATCTAGCCGTGGTTCAGGTTCAGGCTCTATAACTGGGTCCAAATAAAATATTTTCATGGGTTGGATTTCCTCGTAGCTAAGATCCGGTTCAGGTTGTAAAGTCTGTAAAAACTCAAATAAGAACTTAGAAGCACATAATAATAACCTGAATAATTGCGGATCCTTAAAGTCAATCGGTTTTGACTCACACAATTGACCATGATGAAACTGACGGTCAATCTTAAGCAAATGTGTCGGTACTAATTTCCTAAAGTACTTAGGCTCAGTCTCAGAACTTAATAACTGGCACATTTGAAACTTATACGTTCCCACATTTGGAAGAAAAATATTTGGTGGGAAAACAAAATCAATCTGGGTATCATAGCCTGGGTAAACCACATCAACCAGAGGATGGGTTTCTAATAACTGAACTTCCTTATGGACATCACTAGGTTCAGGAAAACGTGTATGAAGATAATCTTTTAAAATGGTTGAGGCACATATGTCAAGTCCCAAGTGAGGGACCTTTCTAAGAGTTAAAGCACATGGAGAATGATAATCACCCCCAAACTTAGAGTTTTCAGTGTCTCTAGAAAGACTAGTCACAACTTCCCTAATTTCAAGGTCATCTGATTCCTGAAAATGGTCAATTGATTCTTTTAAGTCAGGTACATCCTCACTCATCTCTACGAGTTCATTTTCTTTGTCTAAGATCAATGTTTCTAAATCTCTAGACTCTAAAACAATATTCTCAGAATAAACTCGTTCCTCAAAACTATCATCAGCTTCGTAATCATAAGGAAATACTACATCGTCTAAAACGGGGGTATCTCTAGTCAAATCCTCGTCCTTTTGAATATGTGAATAATTATTAAAATTATTTGGATTTGAACTAGAAACATTATCATTATTAAGTTCATTTGGAGTAACAAATTCCTGATCACTATGGCTACTTATTTCAAATTCTTCATCAACACTATCCTCATCATAATCATTATTATAATAACATGAAAATGGTTGAACCTCATCTAAAGTAGTGTTACCAATTTTATCCTTGTCATCTTGATTATGCAAATAACTATCCTCATTTTCAAGGGTATTATTGAAAACATTGTATTGGAAATCAAGATTATTTCGAGCAATTCTTTCGTTCGTCTCAGCTATCATCTTGAGGGATTCCTCTATAGAAAGTTCTCTTTCGTCATAAACTAAGTTATTCATCTTAGCTAACTTACATGTCGTCTCCTCTAATTTCCTGAGAGACTCTTCTAAAGGAGAAACATAAGAATTTTGCTCGTATGACCCATGCGTGTGTGGATAGTAATTGGGCTCATCATGGTATGATCCATAACCTTGAAAAGGCTGATGTTCCCAACCACTATTCACATTATGGTCAAAGTAGTAACGTCCATTTTGAAACTCAGTCGGATATTCGTTGTATTGGCTATTGTAATACCAGTTCGACATTCTATTGCAGGGGTGTGAGTTGTCACACAAAATAAAACCCACTGACAGGGGATTCGTGGGTGGATAGAGTCTTACCTCCCGTACCAGACGGGCGATGAACCGTTTAAGTCGACTCAGGCCACCGACTCCTATGTCAGTGTACGAACCCGAGGGGCCGAGACAGTATCGTAACTGTCGTCCTTCCCTGCAAACAGTTTATATTTAATTTTAACCCTTCCTTAGGGTTTTAAAAATAATGTCCAGTTCAAAATATAAAGTCCAAAAATAAAAATGTCCAAAAAGGAAAAGAAAATTTACAAAAATAAAACCCTATTTACAGTTTCTAAAAATAAAACAAAATAACTATATACAAAATCTTCTTCTTTACTCCTTTCAGATTCCTCTTTTCTTTCCTTCTTTGGCGATGCTTTCCTTTTATAGCACTTTTTCTTTCCTTGTAGCTTCGCTTCAAATCTGAAAAGAATCGAAAAACACCAAAACGCGTAAAAAAGAACAAAAAATAAAAATAAACCTAAACCTAAAACAAATCTAAATAAGTCCGCATCGGCGGCGCCAAAAATTGATGTGATTTTAAATTGTTGTTTGTAAAGTGGTAAGAAGAGTGATTCGATTCTCGAACTTGTGAAGGATTTTTAGACTTAAATTCAAAACTAAAATAGAAAACTTACTAAAAATTATAGCAAACACTGACAAAGATGATATCAATATTAAAAGAACACTGAGGCTAAGATTCCACTATTTTCCAGTTTCAAAGTGATTTAATCCAATATTTATATTCATGCAATTTTCTCATTCAAGTTGATTCTAAACTATTGCAACAAGTAGATTCTCAAAATAACAAGTGTAAATCCGAAGCATAGAACATCAAAAACCTAGGTCCAAGTATGCTCTATCAAAAGAAATCACAATTGTTTAACAAAAATCATTCAAATAATTATCGATCAAGACAAAATAATCATAAAAATAATTGCAATAAATAGATAAATAAGAATATACCACTTCTTGTTGGAAAAATAGCTTCCTCTATCGCCTCAGCAATGGGATTTAGCTCCTCATATTAACCGCTTGCTCAAAATACATGTTTGTTGCTCCAAAGTTGATTAAAAAGAAGAGAAGGTATAGAACAGCGTGTTTGTAACAGTTATAATTGTTACAGAACCACTGTTACAAATAACCCTAACACAGAACTGTTGCGAACTCGTACTAATTGTTACAATAATTGTGACAAAGTGAATTGAATTTGAAAGCAAGGGTCACGGAATTAACGATTTGTCTTCTTCCATTTGTTTTTACGGTTGTTCTTCTTCGCCGCTTTGTATGTTCTCTGCAACTTGGTGTTTTTGCTCTGCAATGCTCCTTAACCTCCCCAAAGTTCTCCACACCTTCTGTGAACCTCGTACAGCCCCTTTTATACACCACATGCCTCTCCTAACTCGAGTAAATCCTTCCAAGTATATTCTTTTATTTTCCACAAAGTCACGGATTTATTGCTTCTGGATTGATTTATTTCCTTACTTTTCTTCTCTTACGCGTCTTCTGCTTCATCCAAACTCCTTTCAAAGATATCGTATGACCTAAACTGCACGCAACTTCCATATATACTCGGAAAAATATCCCGAGAAACTCCATTCTCTGTTTAGTCGTGACTACGTGTAACTCCCTTGTTTTTCGATTCAAAACCCATTACCAATCATGTGTTGTCCTAACAGGCTAATTCGAACCCAATCCAGCGAGAAAATCCGATAATAACTCGACCAAAATCAATACAACAAGTTTGTTATTTCTGAAATTTCAAATGAACTTTCCCCGCCAAAATTTAGGGAAGGTGATGAAGTGCCCTCTATCATGAACTGGAGTGCGAATAGAAGTTGGTTGTAAAGAGAGTGTCCCTTATCATCTGGGTGCCCCTTATCCAAAACTAGGGTCCGAATAGCAGGTGTTCTCCGGGTGCATTTAACAACTTTTCGAGTCGATTTTTCCAAAAATATTTATTGGCCAAAAATACCTACACAAACATAAAACACCGTAATAAGTACAAAAATGAGCCCTAACAATATATAGAATCGAGACAAATCGGACACAAAAATGTGTCCATCACCTACTACAAGTTAACTTCGGACTGGAATGTAGCTGAGCCCTAACCAAGTCTCACACCGATTAAGGTACAGTCGCGTTCCTTACGCCTCTTGAATCCCAGCAGGACTCTGCGCACGTGATTTCCTTAGCTAATCTCACCTACAACTAAGAGTTGCTACGACCCAAAGTCGAAGACTTATAAACAAATCTATCTCCCACATATATGTATATTCTGGTTTTGTTTCCGTCTTTAGATAAATCAAGGTGAACATGAAACTCAACTAATAATATGGTCTCATATATACTCCCGAAGAGCAGCCTATAAATATTAGTCACCTCACAATAACCTAACTGATTAACAAAAGAAATTATTGCGGAATCACAAAAGTCTGAGACGAAGAATCGTTGTGATTAGTTTTTATATCTTACATATCGAAAATAAATCTCGAGTAAATCGTATAGAAGATAAAACTCAATACGATAGAACAAGTAAGATCAGAATATGCAACTACAGAGAAAATGAAGTCTTCAAGTCGTTAACCTAATAATGGTTTTGAAAAACCTAGGTTAAAGGAGAATCGACTCTAGTTTGCAACTAGGACACACGAGAGTGTCGGGATTAGGTTTCCCAGATGCTAGATTTCTCCCTTATATAGCCTTTCAAATCAGGGTTGCTTACAATCAAAGCTAAGATATCTTAGTAACAAAGTAATTGATATTCACCATTAGATGAAATCCTGATTTAAGATTCAAGCTAAGTCTGCTTAGAAATTAAGCAATCAATCTCCACCGTTAGATGGTATTAGCTTGATACACACAAATGAAATATATTTATATTTAGATATGGATGAACCGTACCCAAACATGTATACCTTGTTGGCTCAATAATAGTTAACCGAAGTTAGCCACATGAATACTTATACCTTAGCCACATTCATCTAACAATTCTAGATCAAATATGATGATCAATCAATCATGACAGATAATCAAATGAATCTAAATGTGTTTCAGTAGAGTTGTTCAAATATTCACTATCTCATAGAAATATATATGAACCATTTGAAAAAAAAATAGGTTTGGTTTGTAATTGTACAAAGTACTTATACAAGAACCAATTCATGAACATAATGCCATTGTTTGTGAAACAAGTTCACAGACCTTATATCATTAAAGTTCCAGGGACTTTAGTTCTCAAACGAACCTGAGTTCATAAGTATGTACACGAATAAATTTCACAGACCTTACCACAGTGTTCGCAAACAAAGTACACGAACAACAGTTCCGTACTTTGGCCTTGTCGTGCCGTTTGTAAACAGAGTATGCGAACAACGGTACCGGACTTAGCCTTGTCTAGCTGTTCGCAAACAAAGTACGCGAACAACAGCTCCAGACCTTTTCACAGGTAAATCCGTTCGCAAACATAGTTTGCAAACAAGAGTTCCGGACCTGAACTAGAGCTACTCAGTGCGCATACAACATATACATGATGTGTTATATCCAGGCATTGGTAGTCGTTCTAAACTCTCATTTAATCATTGAAACATCCTTAGAAGACAACAATGGTAATCTTACACATACCACTAGCTCCAAGTAATTTTCAAGTGATTATTCGATCAATACGAAATTTCTCAAGTTAACATCAAATGATTGTCTCACACAAATCATGTAAGATGTTCAAGGTAATTTTTACATGATTATCTTGACTTAATATTTAGTTTCCAACAAATAAATTATTTCCAACTAAACTCGTCAAGTAGATGATGAACTTTAGCTAAAGCTAAAAGCTTCCAACATGCATTTCGAGAAATATATAAATGAGATAACTCAGCCCAATATATCAAATGTGTATAATGTAAAAGTCTATCTAGCTATACGACTTAGTCTCTTTAGAAGATAGAATAGAATAGACTTCTGAGTGATAGATAAGTTTTAGTCTCCATATACCTTTTGTTGATGAAGTTCCTCCAAGCTCTTTAGTAGATCTTCTTCTTCAATTGGTGAACGCCATGAAGTCTAAAGCTCAACTACATACTTCTATCCTAATCCGAGACATAGCTATAAGTAGACTAGAAATCAAGTATATAGTTTTGATCAACTAAACTTGACAAACAAGCTTAAGATAGCAACGCTTGCGAGTTCGACCGAGCAGTGCTCTAACAATCTCCCCCTTTGTCAATTTTAGTTACAAAACTATCAATACATATGGATTATAAAATAAATAAACTTTGTAGCTTCTGATCCATCATGCTCGATTTCCTTGGCTCTTTAACTTCCTTGAATTCTTCGTTACTTTAAGTTTTCCATTGATTCTGAATATGTTCAACTCAGCATCATTGTTGTTGAATATCCGTAGCCATAAAAATATGAATATGAAAGTTCTCAACATTCAGTGTCATAGTATTATTATTATATAGAATCAAAGTCCAATTGTATCACAACTTTGAAATAATACTACAGTGATATGTATCACTCCCTCTTAGTCAATACTTCTATCTTATAATGAAAATCACTCCCCCTTACATAATGATCCGTAAACCATATGTATGTAGTGTGAACTACCAAATAATTCTCCCCATTTTTGTCAATATAAATTGGCGAAGGTACGAAAAACTATGAGATCATAATGAAATTCTCAAAAGATAATTCATGACTAAAAAAGAAAACATATCAACTTTGTTTTGATGATTTCACATAGTCGAAACTTAGTGTATTCATCAAGGATTTTATTAAGATACAAGTTAACCCCATCAAATTCCATAACCGCTCTCCCCACAAGGATATGACAATTAAGCATACGTTCTTTTAAGCACTCTCCCCCATTTAATGTCATTCAACATGAGCGACCTTACTTCTACGAGAAAAGAAGGATTTCTTTGGACATTAACAAATCACATGGATTTGTATCCAGTAAACTCGAGTAAATTAACCACAAGAAGATCTTATTGATTAATTTAATCGGAAATCACTCAACATAAGAAAACTTACAGCGTAAATACAGTACTTTCACATAAAAGTAGATCAGGGAAAGATCAATACTGCCGAATTTTCTCAAAAAGTTCATTCTATATTTTATCAATATTTGCATAAAGACATAATAAACTTAACTTTTGAGCATATATGAGATAACATCACGATTCACGAACGTAAAGGCATATATATCTCATAAGCCATTTGCAATATATAAAACCAATAAGATTAAATACTGCAAGTTCATCTTCCAAATAACTTAGAATTTAAATAAATAAATTTGTAAACATTGCAAGATGGAAAATGTTGGAAATAGCTTGTGTAATCACAATATATGCTATACCAAACCCTAGTTATCCTTCTCGAACATAAGAATAAATTCTCACAAGAAGTTTCCTAGACATCGGTATTGTTTCTTCAAACCTGATCATTTAAGAATCTTAAATACAAATAAGGTTAGGTACACATGAACGACACACAAGGTACATGGATTGTTAGCTGCATTAGTATGTCTATCATAAATACTTCACCTAAAATCTATTATCTCTTATCTAATGGTGAATGATGTACCCAAAATCATTATGATTATCATGTCTTAAGAGTTTTACCCAGATCCTCAAGTCATTACAACTTGGACTCACAAGTGAAGTGAAAGAAGTGTGACGAAACGGAGCAAAAGTGCTCAAAAACAAGAGATGGGTCAAAGACGAAACTTAACTCATTTAAATTAAAAAAAAAATCATCACCATCTTGAATATAATTTAAATACAAAGAGAATGCAAAAAGAATGAGGTCATTCCAAGTTCAGACAAAGAAGTTACGCCCAAAACAAGTTTACCGAATATCGACGTCTACAGGCCAGTTCGCAAACAGGAAATTTCGTGAACTTGAGGAGTTTTCAAACTGGGTTTGCAAAAAAAAGTCTCTGGATTTTATTTTAAAGCAGGACATGCATACCCTGCATGTGAACCATGAGGACAAAAATTCACGAACTTTTTTTACGTCTTTCTTGAAGTTATATCATCTCTTTGGAGCGTGGGCTCAACAAGGTAGATATAAAAATTATTTTCTTCCAAAACATTGGTATTGAACTTCAAGGTATGTATTTGTCAAACAATCAAGATGATACTCGGGTTTCTGTTAGAGCACTGCTCGGTCGAACTCGCAAGCATTGCTATCTCAAGCTTGTTTGTCAAGTTTAGTTGATCAAAACTATATACTTGATTTCTAGTCTACTTATAGCTATGTCTCGGATTAGGATAGAAGTGTGTAGTTGATCTTTAGACTTCACGACATTCACAGAAGAAGGTCTACTGAAGAGCTTGGAGGAACTTCATCAACAAAAGGTATGTGGAGACTAAAACTTATCTATCACTCAGAAGTCTATTTTATTCTATCTTCTAATGAGGCTAAGTCGTATAGCTATATAGACTTTTACATTATACACATTTGATATTTCGAGCCAAGCTTATCTCGCTTATCTATTTCTCGAAATATGTTGGAAGCTTTTAGCTTTAGCTAATTAAGTTCATTGTATTCTTGACGAATTTAGTTGGAGACAATTTATTTGTTGGAAACTAAATATTAAGTCAAAAGATGATCATGTGAAATGTAACACCACGTATTTTTTGCATGACTCATGCTAAAAGATGCATCATGGCACGAGATGAAGCTTCATCCAAAGCTTCTGTTGCGTAGGAAAAGGAACATTGGCCCTTGGCCAATGCGTTGACAATGTACAACCATCATGGATGCACATCGGATTGGAAGCGGATAGTCATCATGGATGAACATCGGGTTGGAAGAGGACAACCATCATGGATGAACATCGGGTTGGCGGCGGACAACCATCTTGGCTGGACATCGGGTTAGCAGCGGACAGCCATCATGGTTGAACATCGGGTTGGCGGTGAACACTGAACAACCATCATGACCGGGTATTTGGAAAATATATATCAATGGCCATGAATAGTAAAAGTGGGACTTGGTGAATGATTTTTCCTCCCCTAATCAAAGTTGTAAAAATGTAAAGTTAACATATATAGGGAGGGGTACTTGGTTGAAGGTGTATATACGGACCATGCACAAAGTAAGATAGCCTTGGAGATGTACAACCATCACGGCTGGACATTGGAGTGGCCTATGGGCCAAAGACGGAAATACAGCCATCACGACCCTTCACGTGAACTGGCTCAGGAAGTGTTCAGCCATTATGGCCGGACATTGAAACTGGCCTGTGATCCAGAACTGAATGTACATCCATCACGGTTGTACATTGATTTTGACCAGGGAGTTATGTGCAGCCATCACGGCCTTGGGACTTGGTGAAGTCATTTTGCTCCCCTTTCCAAAGTTGTAGAAATTGCAAGTTAACATATATAGGGAGGGCTAGTTGGTTGATGGTGCATATGCGGACCACACACCAAGTAAGCTTTATAGCTTAGCCGGAACGGTGTAAATAATGCTTAGGCCTCATTTATAGCTGCGTAGACTTGCCGATGGAACATGTTAAGCATGGGAATTACTATGCCATGCCACAGGCTCGATAATGCATATCATATATGCATTTTGACGAAACGGCCTACACGGACTAGGCCATTACCATTATTGCTTGGCCACGGCCTCTCAAACGAGTTGGTTTAAGTTTTATGTCCCTTCGATGATGAACTACGGTTTGTGCTTGATCCCTTTAAAGTAGGTAAGGGTACGTAGGCAGCCGCAATGAGTTGCAGCATTGCCGGTCATATCATCTATTTGAGAGATGATTGTGGCACATTGGCCTCTCATATCATCTGTCTCGTTAGCTCGACACAGGAGATGATTGTGGCCAGACTTGTTGATGCAGATGAGCAAGCTATAACCTATCTGGAGGCTAAGAACCCGAGTTTCGTAATTTAGCTCAAGGCGGGTCTAACTTGATTGGAAATGGCCCAACGATCAAGACGTGATGCTATGCATCACGGTCATGGAATTTTAGCCAAATTTCATTGTTTGGGCCCTCAAAAGCCGTTTTTTCCGTTTTAAGAAAGTTTTTATTTTCTTAATAAACCCTTTGCGGAACAAGGGTAAGTTGGAACGGTGTGGAAGCTAAGTTAGCTGCATAATGCTCCACGAACATGCTTGCAAGGGAAAATGAACGTGCATTTGCCTAGCTTTAAGGTCCGGACTGTAGCTTCATCAATTGCGCATCGGGGAAGTTATGGCATGCGTGCCCAAGCGCGCCAGGCATAATTTTCCGGTCCGTCACATGAAAATTACCTTGAAAGATCTTATATGATTTGTGTGAGACAATCATTTGATGTCGACTTGGGAAGTTTTGTATTGATCGATTAATCACTTAAAAATTACTTAAAGCTTGTGGTATGTGTAAGATTACCATTGTTGTCTTCCAAGGATGTTTCAATTATTAAATGAGAGGTTTAGAAGAACTACCATGTCTGGATATAATACAGGTTGTATACTTTGTATACTAACTATGTAAGTCTAGTTCAGGTCCGAAACTATTGTTCGCGAACTCTGTTTGCGAACTGGTTTACCTGTGTAAAGGTCCGGAGCTTGTGTTCGCGTACCCTATTTGCGAACAGACTAGACAAGGAAAAGTCTGGAACTCCTGTTAGCGTACGTTGTTTGCGAACGGCTGGACAAAGCCAAAGTCCGGAACTCTAGTTCGCGTACTCAATTTGTGAACAGAGCGGTTATGTTCTAAAATTGGTAAAGTGTGACTTTCATACTCATGAACTCAGGATTCGTTTGCGAACTTAAAGTCTCTGGAACTTAAATGTATTAAGGTATGTGAACTAGTTTTACAAACCGTGGCATTATGTTCACGAATTGGTTCTTGTATAAGTACTTTGTACAATTACAAACCAAACTGATTTTGCTTCAAATGGTTCATATACATATTTATATAAGATGATGAACATTTGAACAACTCTCTTGAAACACATTTATATTCATTTGATTATCTATCATGATTGATTGATCATCATATTTGATCTAGAAGTGTTAGATGAATATGGCTAAGTTACAAGTCTTAATATGGCTAACTTCGGTTAACTATTGACCCAACAAGGTATACATATTTGGGTACGGTTCATCTATATCTAAATATAAGTATATTTCATTTATGTGTGTCAAGATAATACCATCTAACGGTGGAGATTGATTGCTTAATTTTTAAGCAGACTTAGCTTGAATGTTAAATCAGGAGTTCATCTAACGGTGAATATTGAATGCTTTTGTTACTAAGCTATCTTAGATTTGATTGTAAGCAACCTTGATTTGAAAGGCTATATAAGGGAGAACTCTAGCAACTGGAAAACCTAATCCCGACACTTTCGTGTGTCCTAGTTGCAAACTAGAGTCGATTCTCCTTTAACCTAGGTTTTCCAAAACCATTATTAGGTTAACGACTTGAAGACTTCATTTGAACTCCGTGAAGCCAGATCCAATTATTTTCTCTGTAGTTGCGTATTACCGGATTATTAGTTGATTCATGTTCACATATCAGTGGAAGACATATTTGTTTATAAGTCTTCGACTTTGGGTCGTAGCAGTTATTAGTTGTGGGTGAGATCAGCTAAGGGAATCAAGTGTGCAGAATCCGGCGTGGTTCTAGAGGCGTAAGGAACGCGACTGTACCTTAATCGGTATGAGACTTGGTTAGGTCTCAACTACATTCCAGTCTGAAGTTAACTTGTAGTATGCTAGAGTCTATAGCGGCTTAATACAGTGTGATGTTCAAATCTAGAATAGGTCCCGGGATTTTTATGCATTTGCGGTTTCATCGTTAACAAAATTTCTGGTGTCTGTGTTATTTCTTTTCCGCATTATATTTGTTTATATAATTTAAATATCATAGGTTGTGCATAGTTCAATCACAGTTGATAAATACGACCTTGTTTGTTGGATATAACTTGATTGACACTTGGGCATTGGTCTTTGGTACCGTCCAAGTTATTCTCACATCAATCAGGCTCACGGATTTCTATTTGTTCGATTTGCTGATTATATTGAGAAATAGATAAAGCTCTTTGATATATTTCTTGATTGAGTCTCACTTTTAAGTTGGTACTCTCGGAATTATATTGGAGTTTAGTTCATACAGATTGCCGAACAAATTATTGGGTGTGGTTGTTATACCCCCGCTTTTTCAATTGGTATCAGAGCAGGCAAAAACGCTAAGACCTCATAAGTATGTGTTTGAAGCAATCTGGTTATTATGGATGAGTCTATCTCTAATAACATACCAATTCAGAATTTCAAAGCTTGGATTCACCCGAGAGAACTGTCACATCTAAGTCAATATCTAAACATTCTCTTGTAGAAATTGTTGATAACTGGGAAACACGCCTAGAAGAACAGTTGAATGAACTTTCTAATGAAGGTGACTCAGATATTGATATAAATGTTGATGAGGAAGTCTCAGAGTATGTGAAGCTATTGGATTTGTTGGAAAAGAAAAAGATGACAAATTCTCATATCACACCTTTTCTGACTAATCTCTGTCGCAAAAACAAGAAATTGAGAAGAATTTATCAAGGTCTTTATATATGGAATTCCAGTAATGATTCGATCCTCAAAGATCGTGAGAATAACCTAAGTAAAACATCACTTGAATGTGATAATCTTCGTAGAGATTTCTTTGAGTTGGAAGAAAAACTTGCAGCAACTGAAGCAAGGATTAACTCCCAGCAAACAAGTTTGATGACAGAGAAAACGCTTATCTCGTTCGAGAAAAATGCCTTGAGGCTGAAGATGACTTGAAAAAGTTCAATATTAGTTCAAGCAAATTAACCACAATGTTAAGACCAAGTAAAAATCATCGTGATACACGAGGATTGGGCTATAATGGAATAGATGCTCCAAGTATTAGCAAAGAGGTAAAATGACGCGTACAACAGCTCCAGACCTTTTCACATGTAAATCCGTCCGCAAACATAGTTTGCAAACAAGAGTTTCGGACCTGAACTAGAGTTACACAGTACGCATGCAAAGTATATACATGATGTGTATATCCAGGCATTGGTAGTCATTCTAAACTCTCATTTAATAATTGAAACATCCTTAAAAGACAACAATGGTAATCTTACACATACCACTAGCTTCAAGTAATTTTCAAGTGATTAATCGATCAATACGAAACATCCCAAGTTAACATCAAATGATTGTCTCACACAAATCATGTAAGATGTTCAAGGTAATTTTCACATGAGCATCTTGACTTAATATTTAGTTTCCAACAAATAAATTGTTTCCAACTGAACTCGTCAAGTAGATGATGAACTTTAGCTAAAGCTAAAGCTTCCAACATGTATTTCGAGAAATATATAAACGAGATAAACTCATTTCGAAATATCAAATGTGTATAATGTAAATGTATATATAGCTATACAACTTAGTCTCTTTAGAAGATATAATAGAATAAACTTCTGAGTGATAGATAAGTTTTAGTCTCCACATACCTTTTGTTGATGAAGTTCCTCCAAGCTCTTCGGTGGATCTTATTCTTCAATTGGTGAATGTCGTGAAGTCTAAAGCTCAACTACACACTTCTACCCTAATCCGAGACATAACTATAAGTAGACTAGAAATCAAGTATATAGTTTTGATCAACTAAACTTGACAAACAAGCTTGAGATAGCAACGCTTTCGAGTTCGACCGAGCAAGAACTCTAACACAACTCACACCGAAATTTACTCTTATATATCATTTTTCACTACTTAAATTTCTTATGATTCGTATAATATTTCTTCTAAGGTTCTCAGGAGAAATGTCTCAAATTGCATCCCAAGTTGCCAATCAGTAACGATGTTGTGATTTTTTTAAATCCAAACTTGAAGTTGTTGTTGATAAGAGATATACTGGTTTAAAAAAATATAGAATGATAGAAAAAGAAAAAAAA
Organism: Papaver armeniacum; assembly: GCA_023531295.1. Classification (NCBI taxonomy): domain Eukaryota; kingdom Viridiplantae; phylum Streptophyta; class Magnoliopsida; order Ranunculales; family Papaveraceae; genus Papaver; species Papaver armeniacum. The sequence goes on from JAJJWW010015597.1 coordinate 55,307, forward strand.
AGTTCAAGGACCAAGGTTTAAAATCTAACCCGGGAAAATTCGGTACTACAAGGCAAAGAAAATGTCTAGTTTTGAAGCTTAACAACCAGAGCTACAAAAACGAAATAAAACGTTATCAAGAGAGCATCAGATAGATTTTAAATGTAGATAAATAGGAGACTAAAGAACGTCCAAGAATTTTATTTAAGCTCTTATATAAGTTTTTGTTGTCCAAGTTTATTCTTGTAAAAGGGGATGTAACACTATATATTAATTCGAAATTTAGAACTTAAAACGTGAAGTAAAGCTGAAAGTTAGACTTCTATTTTTAATTTACTGGTAATTACTTACATATAGTTAATTACTTCATCCATCCATCAAATAATATACAAGGGTTCACCGCCAATGGATATATTCTTTTTTGGAAAATTACCAATTACTAAGTATTGTCTTATAAAAATCATACATTGCTAACATATTTCTTTTTAAAACACGACCTACTAAAAGCGTTCTCAACCTAAAACATCGATATGTATTCTAAAAGCAATGCGAAAAAATCATTATGTATCAAAGAACAAAAATCTTGTAAAATATGTTATATGGATAATTATAGTCTGATGCAATGCATTTGATGTATTCTAAAGGTCCACATGTAAGTTGTTCTGGCATCAAAATAGTCATTGAATTATAACAGAAAAAGATTAGGTATTTGTAATGATAATATCCTTACTGTCTTGAAGAAGCAAAATTGCTAGATGATGTTGTGAAAGCTAAAGAGATGAAAAGGTAGTAGCATTATGATAAAACTTGAATTTTGAGGCCAAATTGAAGAAGTTACAGTGCGACCAATGTGGAGAAAAAGATCACCAAAAAAAATGTAGTTCATTGAGAATTGTTGAATGCTCAATTCCTGATTGGAATGCTTATATGCACATTACCACTTCTACTAAAAAAAGATGCACATGAAAAGCATTCCTGGAAATGTCCTATGTGAAAAATATAGGAGTAGACTCATTATGAGCTGATTAAGTGTCGTTTTATGTTTTAGTTTAGTATTATGTTGTACCATGTTTAAACAATAAAAACGTCTTTGTCTTTGCACCATCAGTATACTATCATAAATAATTTGAACTTACCTTATTTAAAAGCAAACTACATTGGATTAAAGCAAACTACAAATATATTTAAACTATTCCATTACGTTTTATTAGAATCAACATTATACTAATCCATTACATTCTATTTTAAACTAAATTATAACTCATCAATGAATATCCTCATTTAGCTAGAGGTGGTGTAACATCTTACAATAAAAATGGATTGAATATGTGAAGCACTGTAAGAGTTGAAACAAGTAATATAAGTAAAAGATCTGGCTTTAGATAACTATCGTACCTATAGAGTTCTTTGTAGCTGCAACTTCATAAACACAAAAAATAATAATTAAATATCAGTATAAGTTAAAACTATCGATTCCATTAAAAAGGCTCAATGTTTTCATATCACTTTCTCAGCAATTTCATCGTTCAATAAATGGTCGGTGTGCACTGCGAGAGTATCAAATTGCGTGACTTCCTTGTTAAAAACTTGAAACCGGTGCGAAATCCTTAAGCATCATGCATTCTCGGGGAACTCGCTTTTTCTGGGAACGTAACAAATATGTTGTGCCATCACGCTAATTCGACACGACTTGGTCATCATGGATAGTTTTTTTGTTTGAAAACATAAGCTCTACAAATAGCTGAATCCTCTTCTTGAACTCCAAGAGGCATTTTTCGTGATTAGAGTGAGATTAAAGAAAAAAAAAGGTGAAATTATAAAAGAAAAAACTATGGGCGTAAAAGGTGGGAAGCCGTTATTTTGGAACTGAAAAGAGTTGAATTTAAAGATGATGAAATTAGAGCCATTGGATGAAGTAGCTGTTATTGGCACAGTCTAGGCAGATCATCTTAAGTTAAGCCGATCAACAAAGATTGAATCGATCTTATCTTACCGATTGACTCAACTTAAAACAGAATGGGTAAATGATCAGTTGAAGCCTTTACATGCCCCAGTTTGTCAATTTGCTCGTTCCATTGTGGGTTGGACAAATTTGCTCATTTTCCCGGCCCACTGCCTTAGCTATAGTACTGTGAAAATAATCAACCCATAATAATCATTTTAAGGAACAGTTTCTTTGTATCAAGTCTTCACATAGTGTTAAACCTAGGGGTGTTCATGGTCGGTTTTGGTTCGGTTTCAAGCCAAACCAAAACCGAAACCAATACTATCGGTTTTTTAAAAATTGAAACCAAACCAATCCATTAACCATTGGTTAGGTTTCCAAATGGTTCCAGCCGGTTTCGGTTTTTCCCAGTGGTTTTTGGTTAACCAATAATTATGTCAAACCAAAAAAAAAAAAAAATTACACTAATTTCTGAAAAAAAATAGTATTGGTTTACAAAAATTTACGGACAAACAATAAATAAAAAGAATATCAAGAGTAGTTAAAGCTTACTCTAAATCTAGAGATCAAAAGAAGATTTAACTAATGGCGGTGACATCTCTAATGAAAATTTAATCAATGATTTTTTTATTATCAATATTCGGTTAACCATTGGTTATTGGTTGGTTTCTCTATCATACCAAAACCAAACCATTAATCTCGGTTTTCATATTTTCTAAACCAAAACCAACCATTAGTTAATGGTTCGGTTCGGTTCCCCCCTAATCGGTTTGGTTTGGTTCGGTTTCTCGGTTAACCAGTAACCATGAACACCCCTAGTTAAACCATTGTATTCAAGCTTTCAACATCGAAGCATGGCCTCCTCATCAAATTCTCAAGTCTCAACTATCACAAACAAGATGTAAAATACAAAAATTAGGGATATCCGTGCAAGACAAATGAGAAGAGTTGTAGGAGCCAAATCAACAATTTATGAAGCCTCTGATGAATGGAGCACTAATCTTATAGGAAAGTTATTCACCAAGTCTCTCATTGAAACTGATATAATAAAAAAAATAAATCAAATCCATATGGAATGGTTATAGAACTAAAGAGGTTAGAGGTCTAGATAGAAATATATTTCTCTTCAAGTTCAATACAGTGAAAGTTATGAATGCAGTTTTGAAGAAGGGACCATGAAATCTTCTCAAGTCCCACTTAAACTTGAAAAGGTATGATGCAGCTATTCAGGTGAAGGACTGGATTTTTGATGAACAGGAATGGAAAGTGCAATTCCAACATATAGTTCTTGAACATCACTCATTGGAAGTTTTAAATGTAGCTATACAGGAACTTGGCACCAAGATTTGGACAGATCTGGAAAACTGCAAACCAACTTATAGCAGTACAATTTCCGCGAGAATCAAAATCAAGTTGTCTAAACCTCTTTATAGTGGAGGATGGTGGAACACTGCAGCAGGTGGTCAAACATGGATTCGTTTTCATTGGGAAAAACAACCCCATAGTCTATGCCCAAAATGTTTTACTGTCGATCATTATGATAAGGAATGTCTAAATACAGCGGATGACTGATGATTAGAAGGTTCACAAATGAATAATATATCTCCTATATTCATGAACTAGCCAAGGCCTATGGAGTGGAAATTATAGATGATTTGGACCTTTTATTAATACAAAATTGCGAGGCAAGCTTGAAGAAGCAGGAAACTCAGTCTGAAGATGAAGAAGCTAGCAGAAGTCACAAGACAACCAAGGTAGATGACCAAGAAACTATCATGGAGAGTAATACTGAAAACCCACCTATTATAAATGACTTTGATGGTATGGAACATGACTTGATTGAAGAAGGACGAGCTGATGAAAGGGAGAATTCTCATGAGATAAATGAGGGCACTGTTCCTTTGGTAATATCTTTTCCCTACTACTTTAATTCATCTCTTATTTATCATCTGTTTTTTTTTTTCCTGTTTTTGCTATTAATCCTGCTTCTAAAGTCATTGACTTGAGTTTTTCCCCGTTAGTATTAATCAGGGGTTTTCATAATAACTTGAGTATCAAGTTATCTTATTTCCTACATAATTATAATATGAAACTGATCAGTTGGAACTGTCAAGGCTTTCTAGGAAAATCTACTAGAGATCATCTAAATCATTTAAACAGCTTGCATTTGCCAGATATAGTCTTCCTATGTGAGACCAAAATGAACGACAATATAATTGTTCATCTTACAAATTTTCTTGGTCTTCCAAATAAATATTTTGTGCCTTCAGTAGGTCAGACTGGTGGCATTATTATTTTATGGAAGGATGGCTTCAAGCTAGATATAATGAATTCTTCAAAGAAAATGATTCATGCGATAGTGAATAATGACCCTGCCTTAGATTGGTTCCTTTCTTGTGTGTATGGTTCTCCTTATAGATATGAACAACCAGCCCAATGAGAATATATTAAGAATCTTAGCTCTCCAGTTTCTATTCCTTGGGTTCTTATAGGGGACTTAAACATAACCATGAATGCATTAGATAGAAATACCAGCTCAAAACCTACTCCCTCTGAAGTTCTAGAACTCATTAGACAATCTGACTTGCCAGACATGGGTTTTATTGGAAATCCATATACTTGGACTAGTAATAGTCATGGTACTGGTGAGATAAAGTATAGACTGGACAGAGCTCCAGTTAATAGTAAATGGATCATCACTTATCCTGAGGCTACCATTAACCATCTTACTCAATTAGGACCTGATCATGTCCCTATTATGTTATCTCTTTACTCTTCAGCTGGTAACACTAATAGAAACTGGAAGTTCTTTGAGCACTGGATTCATAATGATTCATGTGAAAATGAAATCATAAATGCATGAAGTTCTAACATTTCAGGTTCACATGTTTATGTCTTGACTGATAAATAAGCCAACACTAGACACTTGTTGTCAAAGTGGAGTAAATAAACTTTTGGGCATATTCAAAACAAAATTTCTGATCTTCAATAAGATTTATCCAGACTTCAAACTGCTGATACTCAAGGCAATCATACTTCCCAAGTCTTACTTCCGAAGAAAAGAATTTAATGCTCTCAATGAAGCTCAATCTAGTTCAAACATACAGAAAGCTAGAGACAAATTTTACAATGACATGGACACGAATGCAAAATATTTTCATATTAGGGCAAATCAAAGAAGAATTAAAAACAGAATTGATTTATTAAAGATCCTCAGGGTAATTGGTGTCAAGATAGGCAATCTATGGAGCAGCTGCTTGTCTCTCATTTTAAAAACATCAGTTCTACTTCTAATCCAGGTGAAAACATCAGTTTCTTCAACACATTCCCATTGTCATTAATCAACAAGATAATGATGAGTTAATGATCGCTGTCGTATGCGTCAAAAATAATTTCACTTTCCTAAAGTATATGATAAGAAAGAGTTCGTATCCACAGAGAGGCGATTGTAGTTATTTCGTAATCAATTTCTTAAAGTAACCAATTGGGGGGATTTCTTATTTCTATTTAAACAATAAAAACAAATTAAAAGCAAAGCAAATTGTAGAAAGTAATCAATGGAAAGAGATATTGGTCAAGGAATTCATCTTCAATCTTAGACATGTGCTTGCATATATGAATAGAATTACGATTTAATCTCTTGTGTTATCAAAAGCCTAGAGAATCAAGTAAGCAAGATAATCTATTAATTTCTCAAGTTCATCAACACACACATTAGGGCTGCGTATGTGAATCCTACCTAAAGAATAACCTAACGCCTTGCGCTAATCAAGTTCAATTCCTAGGAGCATTAAGTTTCAGAAATAGGCTAATCAATGCAATTGTCATGCGTTGCGCAAAACAATTCGGACAATGTTCAAACTCTACATATGATTACGAGAGTGTATCACTACAAACCGTAAACATATCATGCTACTTGTATTCAAGGTTATCGCTTGATGAAAAACCCTAAAATAGCTATGGACTACGATGCAAGTTCAATTAATTGGCCACTTAACTAATCAAACACCATAATCCTATCACAATACTTCAATCATGTGATCATAAAAACCGCAGAGAATTGAACGATAAACAAGAGAGAAAACTAATACATAAAGCACACACAAGTTTTAGAAATCGGACTACATCCTTAACCAATAATAGAGAATTTAGCTACTCATAGCTATGGAGTTCATCATCATCAATATTCAATAATAAAACAAAGAAGAAGAAGAACAAAACCAAACCCTAGAAGCGTAAACAAAACGGCTCTCCACAATTCCAAGAATAAGATATGAGATCAGATTCCAAAAGTTGTAGAATTCCTCTTTTTATAGCCTTTCCTCCCTTCCAAAATTAGGTCAAGCCTTCAAAGTCCATTAGATGCCAATCCACCAAGCCCACGAGAGGGAGAAACCCATGTATAAAATATGTCCAAAAAGTCGTCGCCGGAAAACTGGTATTGTGGCCGGAAATCGGCCGGAGAAGTGCTCGAAATCGGCTCGTGTGATCGCCAAAGTCCGCCTTGGTCACCGGTCAACGGGTCGGATCGGCGGTCAACTCGGTCACTCGGGTCAAACTGAGCCAAAGACATTTGTCGACGAGTCGAGTTTAGTCGAGGAGCCGATTCATGGTCACTGAGTGGTTAGCCTTCCAGGCCAGTCAGAGACCTGAGCTGCTTTGCCAGGCCAACTTGCCAGGCCTAATCTTGTGATGCACAATCATTGTGCTTCTGCTTGAAATATCCTGCCCTGTAACCTTGCTCAGCCCATCAATTTGCATCCCTGTATTGCAACTTCAAACACACTCTCTAACATCTTAGTTGCCTCAGTCCATTTGCAATTCCACTGCAGCACTAGCTCCATTCTCTCCCACTGTTGCTTATTACAGCACCAGCTGCAGCTTCAACTCATCTCCATCATCACCACTACCACCAGATTAGCTTCACATCTCTTCTGTAACTTCAGTGCACTTCATTGTCTTCCCTGCAAGATAGTTGTATGTTGCATAGGCCTGACTTTGCTTTCCTTCCATCAGCTACAATGCCTTGCACCTCAGCCATCCAGACCTACCACTGCAACAATTCATAATCACCACCAGTTCACATGCCAGCAACCACCAACCTTAGGCCACTAGTCCATTCCCATCTCCACCTGGTACTCAATTTCATAGCAAAGACTCATACCCATCTGCTCTGTTGCTCTTATTCTCAGCTGCAGACTCGAGCTTCACCTGCCATTCCATTTCATTAACTCAGGTCATCTCCATTCTCTATAACTATGCAACCACAAGCATTTGCCATCTCAGCTCAATGCCACAATCACCATCTCAGCCAGCAATACAACCCCCTGCCATCAGCCTTAGTGACAGCTACTACACCAGTGCCTTGCAGCTCATTTACTTCTATTTCAAACCCAGCCAACACATAACACCATTCTCAGACTATGCAACATCACCAGAATCCCTCCAATCTCAGAAGCAATCCCCAGCTTCTTCTCCATTGCTTTGCAACATACCTAGCAACACAAATCTGTTCCATCCTGGCCTGCACTCAACCACCACTGCAAGTATCCCTGACAAAAAGAACCCCACAGTTCAGTCGCAATCACCAACTTCCAATCCTTCAAAACACTAGCTCAATGTCTCAGCCTTCAAGCCATATTTTCACTTGCTCATAGTTCAATCTCCATCCTGCAAACAATCCATTTATTGTATACACACTATCTCAGGCAATCATTGCTCCATAATGCAATCATTGCAAAGTGCCAAACCTGCAATGTTCTTTAATGCCATTACCCAATCAAGCAACATTTCTTCCTACCATCGAGCAAGCACCACATCACCAGGTTCATTTCCATTGCATCATCTGTAGCCCCATCTCTACTCCATTTCACTTGCCTCTCCAAGCACCGGGTTCTACCATCACAATGGCAACATCACCCCCGGCAAGACATTCATGTCACCAAAGACAAGTCTCTTGGCCTGCAGCTACATCCAAGCTCTTCTCGGCTTAAGTTCCAGCCCAACCTCAATCTCGGTCTCGAGTCAAAGCCAACACTAGCTGCCAATTCTCAGCAGCCACACAGAACCTGCAACCTTCAACCACAAACCACACAATCATCAGGTTCTAGACCAAGGTATACCCATGACCTGCAACAAGTGCTTCACTCGAATCAGGGCAGCACTAAGAGCTCATAGAGTCCCCGCAATATCATTCCTCGTATCTCGGTACCTATTCCACTCGAATCGTGGCTTCACCTCCAACAACTCCACCAGACTCAATCAACAGAGCCACAACATTTGCTCCTCTGCCATCAGGTGTCACATTGGAACAACACAAATCAAACACCAGCCACAAGGGAGAACATTCCATTCTAGCCCAGCAAACCTTGCCATCTCACCCTGTGATTCATTGCCAAGCCGCAACATTCCACTGTGACTCATGAAAATCACCAGCTTCAGCTCAGGCCACCAGTGCCTTTCCTACCCTTCACTTCCATGACCACCTCATTGAGCTGCAACTGCCATATCATCTCAATAGAACTTCATCTCGATCTCCATTAAAGCTCCAACAGCAGCAGGGTCTTGCAACAATTATCTATTATAATCTTCTTCTCAGTTTCTGGTTCCTTCACTCAAACAACACAGACCAATCCCCTTTCTAGATCCGACCATCTCCGTTTTCACCATCAAATCATCCGAAATCAAAAACCCATCTGAGATTCACACAGTAATTTCCTCTCCTCTGAATTCCTCTAACACATCGATCCATGGCCGCTTCTCTCTTTCTCGATCCCTCCTGAGTTCATTCTCAACACAGCAGCCTCACTTCAAATCGCCCAGAACCAAAATCAAATCGATTTCACCCAACATCTATTCAATCTCTTCCATTTTCTTTCCCTTAATCTCTTGATCTAATCTCTCCCAGCTGCTCTCGAACACAACAATAGCAAAGTCTCATTTTCTCTCTTGTCTTGATTTTGAGAAGATAATGATTGAGAGAACACGAGAACCCTGTAATCTGGGGCTAGGTAGGAACCAAGATTGATATAGGCACCCTACAAGTTGATATAGGCCACTAAAATGGCAGCCCCTAATTCCTTGGATTGGCTCCGTGCAACATTCGCCCTTAAAATGATATTTTCGCACATAGAGATGCCCCTTAACCGTGGCTCAGTTCCAGATAGTGTTCGTTGTTGCTTTGAAATGACAATTTAGCCCTTTTTGCTCAATTTGAATGATTTCCGCTTCTTTTCCTCCGTGCGACTCCAAAGTACCTAATAACTCAAAAACACACGTAAAATACATAATTCACAAGAAAAATAGCAAAGAAAGCGTAACTACTAGATAGTAAATACGGTGTATTCTACACCTATCAGATTCCCCCACACTTAGACTTTGCTAGTCCTCGAGCAAATCAAACAAAACAATAAAATACAACAACTCCGTGTAAATCGAGGCTACGGTCACTTTTAGCATAAATAACAAGCCTTTAAACCCCTAGGTGTCCCTAGTGGACGAGTTATAGTCTCGTGAGGGTTTACTAGAGATATACCCACAAAACCTATTTTTCCAACTTACTAGTTCTCCGTAATGATAGTATCCAACGCGCTAAGAAGACATAGAGATTCTGCACACTAGTCATAAGAAGTTAGACACATAAATGAACACAATCTCATTCTTAAAAGTTGAGAGAGAGATAACCATCCCTTCTCGACTAAAATTCGGGTTCGGAGTGATCAAAAGTCTCGACTCGCCTCACAAGAAAGGGTTTTATGATATTGCTCTCAATAATAAACAGCTTTTTATGGGTCACACATGTGTCAGGTAGGAATGAAGAGAGAATCTGCGACACGTTGAATGGTAGGGAAGGCATAACCCTCCGAAGTATTTTGAAAACCCACATCTTTTATATATTTTGAAAACCCATTTTTCGACGATCTCTTGAAAGGAAATCAAACCATTTAACGAAGGTGGGAATATGCTTACTTACAGTGAATCCGTTCGGCGTGCAGCCTAGCACCACTCTCAAACATCCATAGAAACGTCTTCGGTCTTCTATCGGTGTCTTCATCTTCGTCTTCGGTCTTCAACTCTTGATGATAACTCTCGAACTTCGTAGAATCTCGACAATATGATTCTTTCCTCAAATTCCTTGTCGCTTGAAACTTCATTATAGATATTCCTTCTTTCCATATGCTTTATTGAAAGAATACAAAAATAAAAACAAACTATACAAACCCAATTTTTTTTTTTTTTTTTTTTTTTTGAATAACAAATAAAAATAAAACAAAAAATAAAAACATTTTTCTCTTGTCTCTTTTTTTTTAATTTTCGTTTTTTTTTTTTTTCCTTTTTTTCTTTATTTCAAATTTTTTTTTTTTTTTTTTTTTTTTGAGACGAGAAAGTAAAATACAAATAAAATAAACAATGCCATGGTGTAAGTACTTTACCACTTGAATCTTCACAACTTATATGTCTTGATATCATAAACTTCTCGAACTTTCATCCTTGATAATTTCCGCTCTTGTATTATAGTCTTCAACTTATAAAAATTCGCCCTTTGTTTTTGTTGCTTTACTCAAATCGAAATCGCCCATTTACACTACCGTTGCTTGTAAACCTCGAACGTGTTCAACTTTCCTTCGAATTTGTGATGCTCCTCTTGTTGATGATGATGGTGTTTCTATGGACCTGTTGGTGTAGAGAGAGATAAAGTGGATGGTGCTAACTGCGAACAAGATCACAAGTGGAATGTAAGTTAGCAATTCGATGTCACCAACATGGTTGATAAAAATAGCACTCAAGAGATCAAAATAGTGCTTCTATGGTGGGAATTTGGACAGCTCACCATTCTGCCCGGAATTTACGTACGGTGACACACACTCTAAAAGCACAAATTTAGACAGGTACAAAGAATTGAAGGTTGGTGCCTCACATTATGTAACATGGGTAGTCTCCACTATAGGGGATCACTGTTCTAATACCGAATTCAGTCTGCACCTTATTTGCCACTGGCATGGTTAAATCCAACTTTAACTCTCATACAACTAAGAAACCCGATCATGTTCTCTGTCATCTCTAAGTTCAGTCACTATTATGAGAATTTCGATGTAATCTTAGCGACATGTATACTATGTGACTCTAAATAACTACAAGTTGGAGTTTTCTTATTCACTAGTTCACAAAAAAGTTGAAAAAATTGCAAAAATTTACAACATAAACCACTCCCCCACACTTAAACTTTACGTTGTCCTCAATGTAAATTGAATCATCCAAAGTAAGTCAAGGTGGGAAATCCTAACAAGAAATCAGCAAAAACAAAGAAAACAAAACAAGAAAAACTAAAAACAAGAAAAGAAATAAATACAAGACAAGAAATACTCATCCTTTGGGTTGCCTCCCAATTAGCGCTTGGTTTAAAGTCGTCAGCCCGACTATCTCCTTGCTTTTCTATGACTCCTCCAGAGGGAGCACTTCCACAAGATTAACTCCTTCCACGACATCCGAAGAGAAGTTCTCATAATATGGTTTCAACCAGTGCCCATTCACTTTAAGTTCATTACCTGTAGCTAAACTACGAATGTCCACTGCACCATGAGAAAACACATTAGTCACAATAAAAGGTCCAATCCAACGTGACCTTAATTTACCCGGAAATAATTGCAAACGAGAATTAAACAAAAGCACTTTCTGCCCAATGCAAAATTGTTTCTTAGAAATCATATTATCATGAAAAGCTTTCGTTTTTTCCTTGTAAATCCGTGAGCTTTCAAATGCATCATTGCGAATCTCCTCTAACTCTTGAAGTTGTAACTTCCTTTGCTTTCCAGCACCATCCAACTCCATGTTGCATTGCTTAATAGCCCAAAACGCCTTATGCTCAATTTCCACGGGTAAGTGACAAGGTTTACCATACACAAGCCTAAAAGGAGACATGTTCTATACGCCCACAAAGCATCATTAAGTCGCGATCTCCAATCTTTCCTTGTGGGATTCACCGTCTTTTCAAGAATTGATTTCACCTCTCGGTTGGAAACTTCGGCTTGTCCATTAGTTTGCGGATGGTAGGGAGTTGCAATCCTATGCGACACATTGTACTTCTTTAACAAGCTTTGCAAGAACCTGTTTTTGAAGTGTGAACCTCCATCACTAATTATAGCCCTTGGAATTCCAAACCTTGCAAAGATATTAGCTTGCACGAAATCTGAAACAACTTTAGAATCATTAGTTGGGGTGGCTTTAGCTTCCACCCATTTCGAGACATAATCCACAGCAAGCAAAATATAATAATTCCCATTAGAATTGACAAAAGGGCCCATAAAATCAATTCCCCATACATCAAAAACCTCCACAAATTGTATAATAGTTTGCGGCATTTGATTTCGAGCACCTAGATTGCCGGTTCTTTGACACCTATCACATGTGATACAAAATGCATGTGCATCCTTAAACAAAGTTGGCCAAAAGAAACCACATTCTAATACCTTGAGAGCGGTTCTCTTGCTCCCAAAATGTCCTCCACAAGCATATGAGTGGCAAAAAGACAAGATAGAATTAAATTCAATTTCGGCACACACCTACGTATTACTTGGTCACTACAATGCTTCCATAAGTATGGATCATCCCATATGTATTGGTTTCCTAACTTCTTAAGTTTGTCCCTCTCAGCACGAGACAAGTTCTTTGGGATTTGTTTAGACACTAAGTAATTAACAATATCAGCGTACCATGGTTCTCCAAAGGCAATAGAGAATAGTTGCTCGTCCGGGAAACTTTCACGCAACGGGATAGTCTCCTTGTCCACAGCAAGTCGGCTCAAATGATCCGCAACGGTGTTCTCAATTCCTTTCTTGTCTTTGATTTCAATATCAAACTCTTGCAAGAGTAAAATCCATCGTATGAGCCTCGGTTTCGCCTCTTTCTTTGTAAGCAAGTATCTAAGTCTTGGCATGATCAGAAAAGACAACAACTTTTGTACCGATTAGATAAGAGCGAAACTTTTCTAAAGCAAAAACAATGGCTAATAACTCTTTTTCAGTGGTTGTGTAGTTTTGTTGAGCCTCATTTAACGTTCTAGAAGCATAATAAATAGCATGAGGAAGCTTCCCCACACGCTGCCCAAGCACCGCACCAACCGCATAGTCACTTGCATCACACATGAGTTCAAACGGCTTACTCCAATCCGGTGGTTTAATGATAGGGGCTGAAATCAAAAGTTCTTTCAAACGATTGAATGCCGCCACACACTTCTCATCAAAGTTAAAACCACATCTTTTTGCAATAGGGTACAAAGTGGTGATGCTATCTTGGAAAAGTCCTTGATGAATCTACGATAAAAACCTGCATGACCAAGAAAAGAGCGAATCTCCCTCACCGTAGTGGGAGGGGTTAGAGCACGAATAAGGTCTATCTTAGATTTATCGACTTCCAAGCCTTTAGAAGATATTATATGGCCTAAAACTATGCCATGAGTTACCATGAAATGGCACTTCTCCCAATTTAGCACAAGATTTGTTTCAACACATCGTTCAAGAATTAGAGCCAAGTTGTTCAAGCAAAGGTCAAATGAATCACCAAAGACACTAAAGTCATCCATGAACACTTCGATTATGTTTTCAACATATTCGAAAAGATACTTACCATACACCTTTGAAAGGTAGCCGGAGCATTGCATAGGCCAAAAGGCATCCTTCTATAAGCAAAAGAGTAGAAAGGACAAGTGAAAGTGGTTTTCTCTTGGTCCTCCGGTGCTATCACAATCTGATTATAACCTGAATAGCCATCAAGAAAGCAATAGTAAGAGTGTCCAGCTAAACGTTCAAGCATTTGATCAATAAAAGGTAAAGGAAAGTGATCTTTTCTAGTGGTGGCATTCAATTTTCTATAATCAATACAAACCCTCCAACCGGTTTGCACTCGAGTTGGGACAAGTTCATTCTTATCATTCTCCACCACCGTTACTCCCGATTTCTTTGGTACCACTTGTACCGGGCTTACCCACTTGCTATCGGAGATGGGGTAGATAACACCCACGTCCAAAAGCTTGAGTATCTCCTTTTTCACAACTTCCATCATGGGAGGATTCAAACGGCGTTGCGCCTCCCTTGTAGGCTTTGAATCATCCTCCACACGAATTTTATGCATATAAACGGCAGGGCTAATACCCTTGATGTCGGCGATTGTCCATCCTATGGCCGTCTTGTACGTCCTTAGCACCCTTAGAAGTTTTTGCTCCTGTAATTCATTAAGCTCGTTAGAAACAATCACGGGTAAATCTTCATTGTCACCCAAGTATAAGTACTTTAAGTGACTTGGAAGAGGTTTCAATTCTAAACTTGGAGGTTTAACAATAGATGGCACAAGTTTCTCATTATTGCAAGGTAAAGAAGCATATGAAATATTCTTAGTTGCTGATTTTTCCGGTAATGAGTCAAGAGAACCAATGGTTTCTTTCATCTCATCACTATACGCATAACCATTGTCGATAGGTGTAGTGAGCACGGTTTCCAAAGTATCAACACCATTCAACTCAAAAATTTGTTGCGCCAATGTGTCCATCACATCAATGGAGAAACAAGAGTGGACATCGCTAGGATATCTCATCGTCTCGAAAATGTTGAAACGTATTATTTCTCCATCAAACTCCATAGTTAGCATTCCCTTATCCACATCAATAATAGTTTTCGCCGTTTTCATGAAGGGACGTCCAAGTAGCAATGGAAGAGACGAGTCCGGTGAACCTTCATCCATCTCTAACACGCAAAAGTCCGCTGGAAATACAAGTTGATTAACCTGCACAAGAACATCCTCAACAATACCCATTGGGTAGACATTAGAACGATCGGCTAATTGCAACACAATTCCAGCCTTTTAAGAGGACCAAGATCAAGTGAATTATACATAGACGCTTGGGCATGACATTAACGGAAGCACCTAAGTCCAACATAGCTTTATTAAATGTAGTGTTACCAATTGTGACGGGAATGTCAAAGCTACCCGGGTCCTTGCACTTAAGTGGGAGTTTATGTTGTAAGATTGCCGAAGCATTCTCCCCCACACTAAGCACTTCATTACCTTTGAGCCTTTGCTTATTGGTACACAAGTCCTTCAACACCTTTGCATACTTTGGAACTTGCTTGATTGCATCTATGAGTGGTATGTTCACATGGATCTTCTTTAGAACGTCTAAAATCTCCTTTTCTAGTTCCGCCTTCTTAGAACTTGCAAATCTGCGAGGGAAAGGTAGAGGAGGAACATAAGTAGAAACCGGAGTTTTAGAGTTAGGAATAGGTACCTCAGAAGTTTGGGGAGAATCCTCGGTTTTCTCCTCCAAAACAGGTTCCTTTGGTGTTTCCACCACGCCCGAATCAGCAACTTCGGGTTGCACAAGTTGTGTACCACTTCTCAATGTAATTGCATTAACACCCTCTTTTGGGTTGATAGGTTGAGAAGGGAGTTTCCCCACCATTTTGTGCCTTCAATTGATTCAACTCCATAGCCATAGAACCAACTTGAGTTTGCAATTCCTTAACCGAACTCTCTTTCGTTGCATAAAAGATTTAAAGCAACTCCTCCATATTGGACCCCATTTGAGGTTGTTGTTGTTGTTGAAATTGTTGTCTCGGTTGGAATTGTTGTTGTTGAGGTTGAAATCCACTCGGGTTGTTGAAACTAGATTGTTGAACCGCTCCTTGCTTATTGGCATAGCTAAAGTTGGGGTGATCTCTCCATCCCGGATTGTAAGTGTTGGAGTAGGGATCATACGAGTCTTTGTTGATTTGGAAAGATCGCATTAGCTTGCTCGTCTTCATAAGATTGAGAGGAACTTGGTATCACCGCGGCTGCAACTTGTTGAAGCATTGCGTTCATGTTACCCATTTGTTGACGAAGCTCTTCAACCTCGCTCACCTCACTTACCCTTCTTAGAATCACATCCGAACCACGACTCAAGAATTGTTGTGAGTTCGCTGCCATGTTTTCAATCAACTCTCTAGCTTGTGCCACCGTCTTGTTAACTAGTGCACCACCACCCGCAGCGTCGAGGAGATTCCTATCACTTGATTGGAGTCCTTCATAGAAATATTGAATGATCATAGCATCACTAAATTGGTGGTGAGGGCAGCTTGCCACCAATCTCTTATATCGTTCCCAACATTCATATAGAGATTCTCCCACGTTTTGCTTCATCCCACAAATTTCTTTGCGAATTTGAGTAGCCTTGGATGCAGGAAAATATCTCTCCAAAAAGAGTTTCTTCAACCCATTCCATGTTGTGACACTTCCGGGAGGTAAATAGTACAACCAATCCTTAGCACTATCCATTAAGAGAAACGGAAAACTTTCAACATTGCACCATCCGCCTCAACATTTGCTGGAAGCATAGCCGTGACAATGGTGTGGAAGTCCAAAAGATGTTTGTTAGGATCTTCATTCACCATGCCATGGAATTTTGGTAATTCTCTAAGCAACCCTAGGCTTTATCTCAAAAGTAGAGTTTGTTTGAATACACCTGTTGTGTATCAAGCCTATGAGAAGCCAAGTCCTTGAGTGAACGATTTGCATCACCCATTGTTAATTCTTCCTCAACGTGTGGTTCGTCTACGAATGGAACCTCTTTTCCTTCTTCTTGTTGTCGGAAAATCTCTTCTCCTACTTCCTCCTCGTGCTCGTCCGTTGTGTCTTGACTTGGTTGGAGTATTGTGCCGCGTCGAGTAGCTATCCCGCACCTTGGATAATTCCAATCCTTAGAAGCCAGAGATTAGGTACCTGCAAACAATTCTCGCAAACAAGTGAGAAACAAGACAAGAAACAAAAAGCAAAGATGAAAGCAGAAATTGTAAAAAGAAACTAAAAACTTAATAACTAGCCGTGTGCCTCCCTTAACAACGGCGCCAAAATTTGATCGCTGTCAGTAAGCGTCAAAAATAATTTCACTTTCCTAAAGTATATGATAAGAAAGAGTTCGTATCCACAGAGGCGATTGTAGTTATTTCGTAATCAATTTCTTAAAGTAACCAATTGGGGGGGATTTCTTATTTCTATTTAAACAATAAAAACAAATTAAAAGCAAAGCAAATTGTAGAAAGTAATCAATGGAAAGAGATATTGGTCAAGGAATTCATCTTCAATCTTAGACACGTGCTTGCATATATGAATAGAATTACGATTTAATCTCTTGTGTTATCAAAAGCCTAGAGAATCAAGAAAGCAAGATAATCTATTAATTTCTCAAGTTCATCAACACACACATTAGGGCTGCGTATGTGAATCCTACCTAAAGAATAACCTAACGCCTTGCGCTAATCAAGTTCAATTCCTAGGAGCATTAAGTTTTGTAAATAGGCTAATCAATGCAATTGTCATGCGTTGCGCAAAACAATTCGGACAATGGTCAAACTCTACATATGATTACGAGAGTGTATCACTACAAACCGTAAACATATCATGCTACTTGTATTCAAGGTTATCGCTTGATGAAAAACCCTAAAATAGCTATGGACTAAGATGCAAGTTCAATTAATTGGCCACTTAACTAATCAAACACCATAATCCTATCACAATACTTCAATCATGTGATCATAAAAACCGCAGAGAATTGAACGATAAACAAGAGAGAAAACTAATACATAAAGCACACACAAGTTTTAGAAATCGGACTACATCCTTAACCAATAATAGAGAATTTAGCTACTCATAGCTATGGAGTTCATCATCATCAATATTCAATAATAAAACAAAGAAGAAGAAGAACAAAACCAAACCCTAGAAGCGTAAAACAAAACGGCTCTCCACAATTCCAAGAATAAGATATGAGATCGATTCCAAAAGTTGTAGAATTCCTCTTTTTATAGCCTTTCCTCCCTTCCAAAATTAGGTCAAGCCTTCAAAGTCCATTAGATACCAATCCACCAAGCCCACGAGAGGGAGAAACCCATGTAGAAAATATGTCCAAAAAGTCGTCGCCGGAAAACTGGTATTGTGGCCGGAAATCGGCCGGAGAAGTGCCCGGAAATCGGCTCCGGTGACCGGCAAAGTCCGCCCGGTCACCGGTCAACGGGTCGGATCGGCGGGTCAACTCGGTCAGCTCGGGTCAAACCGAGCCAGCACATTTGTCAGACGAGTCAGGTTTAGTCAGGCTGATTCATGGTCACTGAGTGGTTAGCCTTCCAGGCCAGTCAGAGACCTGAGCTGCTTTGCCAGGCCAACTTGCCAGGCCTAATCTTGTGATGCACAATCATTGTGCTTCTGCTTGAAATATCCTGCCCTGTAACCTTGCTCAGCCCATCAATTTGCATCCCTGTATTGCAACTTCAAACATACTCTCTAACATCTTAGTTGCCTCAGTCCATTTGCAATTCCACTGCAGCACTAGCTCCATTCTCTCCCACTGTTGCTTATTACAGCACCAAAATTGCAGCTTCAACTCATCTCCATCATCACCACTACCACCAGATTAGCTTCACATCTCTTCTGTAACTTCAGTGCACTTCATTGTCTTCCCTGCAAGATAGCTGTATGTTGCATAGGCCTGACTTTGCTTTCCTTCCATCAGCTACAATGCCTTGCACCTCAGCCATTCAGACCTACCACTGCAACAATTCATAATCACCACCAGTTCACATGCCAGCAACCACCAACCTTAGGCCACTAGTCCATTCCCATCTTCACCTGGTACTCAATTTCATAGCACAGACTCATACCCATCTGCTCTGTTGCTCTTATTCTCAGCTGCAGACTCGAGCTTCACCTGCCATTCCATTTCATTAACTCAGGTCATCTCCATTCTCTATAACTATGCAACCACAAGCATTTGCCATCTCAGCTCAATGCCACAATCACCACCTCAGCCAGCAATACAACCCCATGCCATCAGCCTTAGTGACAACTACTACACCAGTGCCTTGCAGCTCATTTACTTCTATTTCAAACCCAGCCAACACATAACACCATTCTCAGACTATGCAACATCACCAGAATCCCTCCAATCTCAGAAGCAATCCCCAGCTTCTTCTCCATTGCTTTGCAACATACCTAGCAACACAAATCTGTTCCATCCTGGCCTGCACTCAACCACCACTGCAAGTATCCCTGACAAAAAGAACCCCACAGTTCAGTCGCAATCACCAACTTCCAATCCTTCAAAACACTATCTCAATGTCTCAGCCTTCAAGCCATATTTTCACTTGCTCATAGTTCAATCTCCATCCTGCAAACAATCCATTTATTGTATACACACTATCTCAGGCAATCATTGCTCCATAATGCAATCATTGCAGTGCCAAACCTGCAATGTTCTTTAATGCCATTACCCAACTGAAGCAACATTTCTTTCTACCATCTGAGCAGCACCACATCACCAGGTTCATTTCCATTGCATCATCTGTAGCCCCATCTCTACTCCATTTCACTTGCCTCTCCAAGCCTGGTTCTACCAGTCACAATGGCAGCATCACCCCCTGGCAAGACATTCATGTCACCAGCACAAGTCTCTTGACCTGCAGCTACATCCAAGCTCTTCTCAGCTTAAGTTCCAGCCCAACCTCAATCTCAGTCTCAGTCAAAGCCAACACTAGCTGCCAATTCTCAGCAGCCACACAGAACCTGCAACCTTGAACAACAAACCACACAATCATCAGGTTCTAGACCAAGGTATACCCATGACCTGCAACAGTGCTTCACCTGAACTGTGGCAACAGCTAAGAGCTCATAGAGTCCCTGCAATATCATTCCCTGTATCTCAGTACCTATTCCACCTG
This sequence comes from Papaver armeniacum, assembly GCA_023531295.1. NCBI lineage: Eukaryota > Viridiplantae > Streptophyta > Magnoliopsida > Ranunculales > Papaveraceae > Papaver > Papaver armeniacum. The sequence continues at coordinate 74,969 of JAJJWW010015597.1, forward strand.
AACTGTGGCTTCACCTCCAACAACTCCACCAGACTCAATCAACAGAGCCACAACATTTGCTCCTCTGCCATCAGGTGTCACATTGGAACAACACAAATCAAACACCAGCCACAAGGGAGAACATTCCATTCTAGCCCAGCAAACCTTGCCATCTCACCCTGTGATTCATTGCCAAGCCTGCAACATTCCCTGTGACTCATGAAAATCACCCAGCTTCAGCTCAGGCCACCAGTGCCTTTCCTACCCTTCACTTCCATGACCACCTCATTGAGCTGCAACTGCCATATCATCTCAATAGAACTTCATCTCGATCTCCATTAAAGCTCCAACAGCAGCAGGGTCTTGCAACAATTATCTATTATAATCTTCTTCTCAGTTTCTGGTTCCTTCACTCAAACAACACAGACCAATCCCCTTTCTAGATCCGACCATCTCCGTTTTCACCATCAAATCATCCGAAATCAAAAACCCATCTGAGATTCACACAGTAATTTCCTCTCCTCTGAATTCCTCTAACACATCGATCCATGGCCGCTTCTCTCTTTCTCGATCCCTCCTGAGTTCATTCTCAACACAGCAGCCTCACTTCAAATCGCCCAGAACCAAAATCAAATCGATTTCACCCAACATCTATTCAATCTCTTCCATTTTCTTTCCCTTAATCTCTTGATCTAATCTCTCCCAGCTGCTCTCGAACACAACAATAGCAAAGTCTCATTTTCTCTCTTGTCTTGATTTTGAGAAGATAATGATTGAGAGAACACGAGAACCTCAGTAACTGGGCTAGGTAGGAACCAAGATTGATATAGGCACCCTACAAGTTGATATAGGCCACTAAAATGGCAGCCCCTAATTCCTTGGATTGGCTCTGCGCAGCATTCGCCCTTGAAATGATATTTTCGCACATAGAGATGCCCCTTAACCGTGGCTCAGGTTCAGGATAGTGTTCGTTGTTGCTTTGAAATGACAATTTAGCCCTTTTTGCTCAATTTGAATGATTTCCGCTTCTTTTCCTCCGTGCGACTCCAAAGTACCTAATAACTCAAAAACACACGTAAAATACATAATTCACAAGAAAAATAGCAAAGAAAGCGTAACTACTAGATAGTAAATACGGTGTATTCTACACCTATCAGTTAATAACTATCCCAACTCCCAAGTGATAGAGATTTATTGTGCACTAATGACAATGGACACATGGACTTCTCTAGGACCAGATGGTTTTCCTCCAGGTTTTTGTCAATCACAATGGAAGGTGGTAGGTGAAGATGTGTGCAAAATGGTTAAAGCTTTCTTTCATTCGGTTTTCTTATGAAAAACTTAATAATACTAGAGTCACTATGATTCCTAAATCTACTTCGGCTCAAAAGACAGAAGATTTTAGACCAATTGCTCTATGCAACACAATTTATAAGTTAATCTCAAAGATTATAGCTTTAAAACTAAAGAAACACATGGCTCATATTATCTCTCCAATGCAATCAACATATGTACCCGACAGGATGATCTCTAAAAATATATGTATGGTCCAAGAACTAGTTCAAGCTATGAAAAAGAAGAAGGGAAGATCTGGTCACCTGACACTAAAAATGGATATGTCAAAGGCTTTTGACAGATTATAGTGGGTGTTTCATGCCAACTTATAAACTTCAAAAAATCTGCAGTTTACTTCAGTAAAAATATGAGTCCAAGTTTATGTTAGATTATCTGTGGTATTCTCCAAGTCAGACAACTGAATTTGAATGAGGAAAAATACTTAGGTTTGCCTTTCTTTGTTGGAAGAAACAGGAAAATACCTTTCCATGTCCTTGTTGATATATGACAAGCTTCAAGCTCCCAGATTCCACTATTAGAAAGATGAACTCATCACAACAAAAAATTTGGAGGAAAAAGAATTCAAACAAAGGTAAACAATTAATTACATGGAAAAATGTAAATGTGCCTAAAGAGGAGGGTGGTTTGGGATTTAAAGACCTGCATTTGTTTAACATAGCTCTTTTAGCAAAATCTGCCTGAAGATTATGCACAGACAACACCTCTATTTGTGCTAAATCATTTCAAGCTAAATACTACCCGGATGGTCAAATATTTAATAGTCGAAGAAAGCAAACACAACTTGATCCTAGACAAGCATCAATTCCGAGTTGAAGTTCATTAACGGATACGATTATTGGTGTGTTGGTAATGGCAAAAAGATCACGATATGGGAACATAAATGGGTACTTGGTCCGAATAAGCCTCCAGTTCCAAAGGTTGGAGTCGTTAACCATCTCCAATACAAGTATTTACACCAATTCTCCTCTTGATTTTTCGAGATGGAACCATGTTCTAGTATACTCTCTTTGAAGTTCGAAAACGCAAACCTTATTATCAAAATTTCGATTCATCCAAATTATGAGGACAACATGGTTTGGACTCTAGAGAAAATGGCCCATTCCTGTCAAGTCGTGTACAAAAAGATGTTTGAAGAGCAAAAACAAATCCTCCAGATTACTACAAGGATGAAAAGTATATTCAAGAGACTATGAAAGCTGCCACTTCTTCCAAGAATGAATCAATTTATTTGGAAGTGTGTGAAGGACATTCTTCCATCCAGAGACAAGCTAACTCATATTATTCAGAATGGAGATTACAAACTGCCCTTTACGTGCTCAAAGAATTGAAACTCCCTCTCATTGCATCTTTGGAGTGTTCTTTTGTTCAATCGATCTGGTTTCTTTGTGTTGGGCATTCATATTCAACCTAATACCAATCCGGTGGAATGGATTTGTAGTTGTTTCGACAAGCTGCTTACTGGCTTTTTTCAAGAAGAAATTATATGTAAAGTAGCTATCGTGGCATGGTGCTTCTGGACATAAAGATGTGAAAAAGTCTTCAAGAGAGTGCATACAACTCCAGATTCCCTAATTCACAAGTGCGGGAAATATATATCTAAAGTTTCTAAAGATGTCTCACAGGAAACCTATTAACACTCTTAGGCAGAATAGATCCAATTTACATTGGCAGCCACCTCCGAGAGGATCTTTTACTATTAATTCAGATGGTTCACATCTTAATACAAATAATACAGGTGGTATTGGACTAGTCATTCGCGATTTTGCAGGTACCCACAAAGGATCTCAGTGCATCCATCTATCCGAATCATTTGGACCAGAGCATGCAGAGTGTAGCGGTTTATGGGAGGAAGTAAAATGCGCTAAGGATTTGAAAATGATGGATGAATACTTTGAACTACGCTCCATGCTGGTGGCTGATGCAGTTAACAAAGATTCATTTAACATTGATTGGAGGCTTCATAATTTAATTAGAGATATCAAAGAACTTCTTAAGCTTTTTAACTCTTGGCATTGTAGTTATGTGCATAAAGAGATGAGTAAGGCGGCAGATGTTCTGTCAAGCATAGCTAGAGTTGATAGATTAGATAAAGTATGGTTATCTGCTCCACATTACTTTACAACTAGCTGATGAGGATGCTATGTAATTTCTTAACTAATGAATAAATAAATAAATAATAAATAATAATAATAAATTAAAAAAAATCAACCCATTCCGAGAGTTGGACTCTACTAACGTATGGCCTTTGCAACCCGTATCACAATAGAGAGAGAACTCTCGATTCCTGTGGAAGGGTACATATAGGGGTGGGACTTGGGTTGGTTGGTCGGGTTGGAAGGCTTGGCCGAGGTAGAAATTCTTTGCCCAGATTGCCCATGAAACCTGTGGAACCCGTGGAGGTGCTGCCCAAGTCCCGCCCAAGTTATATTCCTCGGGTTCCTCGGGTTGACCCATGCTAATACTTTACAACATAAAAATTGTGGACATAGAATGGGTTAGTTAGTAGACTCATATATATACACACATATAAACCCTAATGACCTTAATTTAAGTCTTAAATTTATTTTTTATTAACGTGATAATAACAAATTTTAGTAATTATAAGATTTGATTATTGTATTTAGCTTAAATTTCCAAATAACTTATGATTATTGACAATAATATAAATTTTTTTCATATTGAATTAATAATGAGATAGATATGATTTATATTTCATTATTAGGTTTGAAGATAATGGCTAAAATTGTTTTTAATAGATAATACTACCAATTATAAAAATAGTTTATATAATTATATTATACTTCGGGTTAAGGTTGGGTGGGTTGCTCGAGTTAGAAATATTTGCCCATGCTTACCTAAGTTTAACTCGGATTTATTAAAATTATACCCGAACTTGCCCAAACTTTTAAAATACATTGCCCATACGCGCCCAACGTTCGGTTTGGGCATGGGTTGGGTGGGTTGACCCAACCCAAGTCCCACCCCTAGGTACATATCCCGTAAACAAAATTTGCATATCTCAATACCGACACAAGTTTTTCCGAAACAAAAGTCTCAATGGGTAAATCAGTCTTTCCTAAAACGAGTACACCCCTACCCTACAAAAGAGACATTTTGGAAGTAAAATCGGTATTAAGACACAGAAAAGAATAACATTTTAAGAAAACCCTCTGTTGTTTTCACTGCATAAATTGAATTCATAACCAGAGGTAGTCAGATCAGACAACAACTTGAATATCAGTCTCAAACTCCCCCATAATACACCAAAAACTATAATAATATTAATTTTCCCACAGAAAAATAAAATAAAGAATGGGATATCTTTATGGTAAAGAATAAAAAAATAGGCCCAGATTTTGTTTTTAGTAGTGACCTTACAAAAACAGTATTAACTAGAAAAACATTACACTTCTTCTTCAAACTTCTCTCGTTGAAATTTCATCAATTTTTTATTTGAATCCGAGTCTCGAAAACCTTGATTCACCCAAGGTTTGAATCTTCAATGCTTTTGTCTCTTAATCTTTGTTTAATTCTATAAACCCTAGATCCCTTCTTCTTCTTATTTCTGTTTTGTTATTACTATTCAAGATCTCTAATTAGATCTATTACAGTCGATATTGATTTGATTTCTATTCAGAATTTGAGATTCTTAGGTAAAATTTGGTGTTTCTTAATCATGAGGTGGGAATTTATGTTTTGTTGATAATGAGGATTGATTTGATTGGTTGATAATGGTAAGTTGTGAATAAATGTATGTAACTAAGTTTGAACTGATATGAATGCGATTGATTGATTCTATTTTTGTTGAGTTATTGAATACTGAATCTGAATGAGAGAACTCTGTCTGTCTGTCTTGCTCTGTGTTTTTCACTTTGAACACTACTTAAACCCATGTTGTGAGTGATTTGATTAGAACATTTTGATTCTTAGGTTCTTACTGTGATCAATGCCATTGGAGTGTTAAGAATGAAATTTATTGGTTTCTCTTTAGAATAATTAGAATAATGTGGATGTTTATGGAAGCTGCATTAGAAGTAATACTTTCCACATTTGATTAACATTGATTTGATTAGAATTTGAGGTTACGGTAAGTAATATCTGATAGGATGATCTGTTTTGAATCTGATTTGTGTTTGTTTTGATTCGGTTTGATTTTGTGATTTACAGATTTTTTCGTACCATGTCCTATTCGAGTTGGATGTCGTGGTATAAAAAGTGTTGATAAATCGGTAACTCTGCTGGTTTGTAAGTTGTAGATTGGAGGTGCAGTTGGCTTGGTGACAAACCAAGATGATAAGATCCAAAATTAAATGGGCAGCACTTGGTGGACTTATCTTATCTTTGCTGTCTTTGCTTGTGCATCTTCTTCTTGCTAACAATTCAACTTCAACAGCTGTTTTAAGACGGTCCAATGCATGGCCGGGTAATACTGAAGCTGTTACTCTCATAATTAACAGAGAGGTAGAGTTTAATCTCGTTATTTTATCCATTGGTTTTTTAGCTTCTTCGCAGTTCTCTAGATAGCAACTATCTTCACGTATTGTTTTTCTAGCCAATTGATGTACTGCTGTTGATATTGACCTTGTTTTTATTAACTTTTCCAATTCGTAATTTTAAAGAGTCCGCGGTTCAGAAGGTTATGGGGGAACGTTAAACCTCTGGAGTCTTTGCAGCCATATGCAAATCCAAGAATCAAATATCCTGGTAAGGTTCTGTTGAGCAACTCACCTTAGGATTTACTATCTGCTTATCTTGCAGTATGTAACACAAAATCTCTTCATCATCAATTTTTTTAAGGAAAATACATTATTAATTGTGTCTTTTGTGCCATAGCAATACAATCATGTCTTCAGATTGTTTACGGTTCTAAAACTCTTGGCGCCTTTGTTAGTCATGTTCAACAATGATAAACAGTTCTTGGAAAATCATTATCAATCTATTCATGTTTGTGATGATTCATTGTGTAGAATCTTCAGGATTTGCTTACTTCTTTACACAAGAAGCTTAACATATGTAGATAAAAACATTTTTTTTATAATGATATCCTTCAAGAAACCAGTAATAATCAAAGAGAATCATTTTGCTTAACCCATCCACTAGTTCAATCAAGTTCACCTTAGTGTTTGGAGATAAGTGCATTGGCCACCTTATATTGTCCTTCACCCGGAGTAAAATTCAGATAAACAATCTTAGGTCTTCAACAGCTGATCTGTGAATGTTTACAGAAATATTAACTTAATGGGATCAGAATATGCTAATTTTACTCAGAAAAATAGTTTCATTTTCGTTTTCCCCCCAAACTTATTTTATCGTTTATATAATATTTAGCATTTTGATTTACTAAGTTGTGCAGTTGCAGCATAACAGATATCTTGTCTTATTTGTTGCAGAGCCAACTGAGCATAATAATGGTTTTATATATGCTAAAATTTTTGGTGGCTTCGAGAAGATAAGATCCTCGGTAGGTTTCTTTTCATATGTATTCACAAGTTCAATATCTCGTAATTGCTATCGAGAGTTTGTAACATGTTTGTTAATTTGCTAGATTTGTGATCTTGTCAGCATATCCAGGCTTCTTAATGCTACTCTTGTGCTTCCAGAGATTCAAGAAAGTACTCGTTCTAAAGGCATCAGGTTGCTTTCCATAGTTTCTTTTGTTTATTCTTCATGCTTTTTGTTTGAGTTACTAGAATAAATATGAGTAAAACTTTCTAGCTTACGACCGGTTGCTTTCAACTCCTATTTTGTGCAGTTCCAAATTCAAGAGCTTTTCTTATCTTTACGATGAGGATCAATTCATTGCAGCTCTTGCAAAAGATGTAATTGTTGTGAAGAGCCTGCCAAATAATCTGAAGGACGCAAGAAAAAGCAACAAGTTTCCTATATTCAAACCAAAAAGTTCCGCCACTCCAAATTTCTATATCAAAGATGTCTTACCCAAATTAAGGAAAAACAAAGTTGTAGGGCTGGTGCTTACTGATGGCGGAGGCTTACAAGTACGCTCAAATGACTAATATCATAGTTTACATTCAAATTATGTTACCTTTTGTGCAATGTTTTTCATTCTTCTTCTTTTTCTGCACATTTCAACACTCGTTAGCTAGACATAATACCCAGGCACTTTTTGAGATGTTTTAGCTTCAGCTATCACGTATTTTCATTTGAAGGACAATTCAAGTGGAAGTTTTCCCTAATAGTGTGTTTATTCTCTTCAGTCCATCCTCCCACCTAGCATGGCCGAGTATCAGCGACTACGATGCAGAGTAGCTTTCCATGCACTTCATTTCCGGCCAGAAATACAGGCGCTTGGGCACCGGATGGTGGAAAGGTATGTATCATGTTTTTTAGAAACTCTTACTGGCGGTAATATATGGTAGGTAGCATGCTCTCTATCCCAATTTATACCACCTATGTTATGTGTATTTGCAATCTTTTTACCTGGTGGTAGTGTGGGTTGTGTCCGTAACAGTTCTCCTCTCATGAATAGGTTAAGAGCTTGGGGCCAACCTTACCTTTCTTTTCATCCTGGTCTAACACGAGATGCCTTAGCATATCATGGCTGTGCAGAACTTTTTCAGGTTAGTCTTGTATTTCTTCATAGATGTCGTACTTGTGGCATCTTTGTTGTTCGCTGTTATCTTTCCTCTATCTTCTAGTTTTCCTTCTGTACTTGTTTGTTGAGAAGAGATTGCTTTTGTCATACCTTGTTTTTGATCATCAAGGACATGCTATCAGGGAACTTAGATTAGTTGGTTCATCTATATTTTTGACGCTGCTTGTTCTGTATGAATTTGAAAACATCATCTGTCGTTTGTCTTCTTTTCACCTTTCCTAACTCCACTCTTACCTTCGTATTTTGTCTAGGATATTCATACTGAACTTATACAGTACCGAAGAGCACAGATGATTAATCAAGGGATTTTAAAAGATGATCTAATTGTGGATTCACATATGAAAAGAGCAAATGGTTCATGCCCCCTCATGCCTGAAGAGGTAAACGAAGCAAATACCTGGAAAATTTATAAGACATTTGCATCCTTGTATGAGTTCCTGATTCAATTTTTGTTATTTTCTTTTACATCTAATACCATAAAATCTGCTGAAACGTATTTCTATGTCGGTCTGATTAAAAGATTCACTCTCCGAAAGCTGCTACAAACCACTCAGACTTTTTTAACTTTTACAGGTGGGACTTCTCCTTCGTGCAATGAGCTATTCTCCCAGAACAATAATATATGTGTCGGGTTCTGAAATATTTGGAGGACAACGGGTTTTAATCCCTCTGCGTGCCATGTATTCCAACATAGCTGATCGTACTTCCTTGTGTAGTATGGAAGAGCTGTCCAGCCTGATCGGCCCTGAAACTTCTGTTCCTTCAGATGAATTCCAGCCCCCTCCAAGGAAAAGTAAGAAACAACTTGAAGAAGAGTGGAAAAAGGCTGGTCCTCGGCCTCGACCTCTTCCTCCACCACCAGATAGACCTATTTATAAGCATGAAAAAGAAGGTTGGTATGGGTGGATTACTGAGAGAGACACAGAACCAGACCCTTCACTTTCAGATCTGAGGTCGCAGGCCCACAGGCTACTTTGGGATGCCCTTGATTATATTGTCTCACTAGAAGCAGATGCATTCTTTCCTGGTTTTAATAATGACGGTACTGGCTCGCCAGAATTTTCAAGTTTAGTGATGGGGCACCGGCTGTATGAGATGGCATCAGTTAGAACTTATCGACCTGACAGGTAAATTTACCTGTTAATCTTTAGTTTATATTTTTCTATTGGTTATAGTTCATCTCTTTTAATTTCTAATTCAATCTCAAAGACAAAGTGAAAGATAACAAGATGAAATAAGAGAAAGTAAAATTACATTTTCTGCATCTGCAGCGTAAACTATAGTAAGGTTGAGAAATTAGACATAGAGCAGTTTTTTTTTTTTTTTGTTTATTCTGTCATTCTTTGATCAATAAATCTTTTCTGATTTTTTTTTTTATGTTCTGTTGGGCAGAAAAGTTCTTATCGACCTATTAAGTAACATCAGTGATCATTTGTACCATCCAAGGCGCAATTGGACCATTGCAGTGCAAGAACATCTTAACAGGAGCTTGACCGAGGAAGGCCTTGTAAGGCAATCCCGCCTGTCTAAACCAACCTCCTTCCTTTCTCACCCACTTCCAGAGTGTTCGTGTAGAACCTCAGAATCCGCTGAGATTCCAATTCCAGTAAAGGACAAAAGTGAGCGGTTACTATATGGAGGTGAAGATGAGTGTCCTAAATGGATGAAGCATAGTCTTGCAACAGTCTCGAAAACAACTATTTCAAAAGAAAGTGCTAATGCAGGTGAAAGTGAGTCACAGGAAGATGATACAGATTTGGATGGGCAGCAAGAATCCGATGAAACCGGAACAGATTCAAGCCCACCTTCAACGCAAGATGAGGAAATGGATCCAGATGACTAAGAATGATATACATGTACAGAAATTACCAAATTTTCTTTCCACCAGGTTTTGTTTTCCTGAGATGGCAATCAAAAGTTATTTACGCTGCAGCAACCTCTTCCCAGGTGAATTAGTTGCTGGATTGTGACTGCCGTCTCGAAGTTTTGATTTGAGGGTGAGATACATTTCTCTCTCTTGGAGATATACAAGCAGGTCAGTGTCCTGACTCCTGAGGCAAAGGCATCAAAGGCTTTCTTCGGGGAGAGGGTTGTAAGAGGGGGATCAAAAGCCCATTTTATAACATAGGGGGGATTATGAGCAAAAAGAAAAAGAAAAAACATACGGATTATTTGTCTAAAAGAGGTTTTTGTTGAATTTGTTCGGAAATAAATGAAAGTAAAGAGTCAGAAAAAGGTATTTACAGAACACTGCAATGGATTGTAAATAGTTTTATCAAAGAAACAACGAGGTTTGAAGCCGATATTAGATACCAGATTACTTGTGATTCTTTATATAATTTCATTTGTTTTAGGAATTGGATTATTGAGAAAGTAGGGGACGCATAAGACCTTGTTACTTCCAGACAAACCCAGTTAATGTGCTACTACAATTCTTCAATGTATTTGTTCTCAATCAACTTTTGAGTGTTAATCTTTTGAAAACTTATTTTCAGAGTAATGCTTTGATCTGTATGTCCCAAAAATCAGAATTTGGAAAGAGGAATAAAACCTCGGAAATTTCCTAAAACCACTCGGATTGAAATCCTACTGCATTTCGAATTCCTAACACAACATACTTATTTTTAGGTTATATACAGAACTACTGTCTTCTCTTCTCTTGAAGATTTTCTGTTTCTTAAAAGGATTTTTTTTTTTTTTTTGGTTTTTTTTTGGACCACTCACTTAAAAGAGGGTGTGCGTCTACGATTTTGAAACTTCCCATCTGTTGCTAATTATGGAGATACCCATTACAGAGGTTTGCTTCTTATGAATCAATAGAAACTTCATCCCATGAAGACATGATTTTTAACAAAGGCAACCAAAGAACGACATGGTTTCTCGATGACAAGTACGTCTATAATGTTTGCGAGACCAAGGTAGGCAAAACCAACATCAATGGTGCAATTTTTATGTTCAATCCTGTAACTGGAACACTATATTTGAATGTCATTCATTGGAGTGAATGGTTAAGCCAAGAGGAAAATTTTACTTGACAAGCTCAGTGGAAAATTGCAAAAGTACAAGCTTTTGTAGAATCTCTTTATCTGAATGTGCAACAAAACCATATCATAGTGCTCAGCAATAATCTTCTCGACTCTTTAGCTGTGCACTTCACCGATCATCTTTGCAAAGTAGTTGTCAAGGGTACTGTGGACTCTGATTTGCAACAGCAGCATCAGTTACCATACCTTCATGCTTGCATAAAGATTAGGAAATTTGATGAATTGATTTTGAATGCCACTGAATCTAAATTATATGCGTTTAATCTCTATGATGATTGGTTAATGACGAAGACTAGTGTATCATCTTACATGCGTTTGAGCTTGATTTTACGTGCGCTTCTGGTAGACGCTGAGAAGGTAAAAGCGCTGCTAAAGCTCGATAAGGACACGACAAGTATTAGAACTAAATCAAGCAATATTTGGCCTTCTTTTACTTATAATCAATGGAATGAGATTGAAGCTGCATTAAGAGATTTTCTACTCGAAGAATACATTAAGAAGAATGATAATGCAAAAAGGAAATTACCGGACTCCAAAGAGAATAGGCATTCTTCACCGGGATGATTGGTGGGGATTTGAGTTTCTAATACATTAATGAACTTAGAGCAAGCATTCATATCTTCCGTAGGAGCAATAATTAGGCCGACCGAGCGACGAGAGACTCTATATATGGTGACTTTGTGTCAATGTGAAACGTGGCATTTTTTTCAATTACACAAAAAAGATTGAATTTTGGTCCGGACACCTGGAAAAGACTATGATGTCCCTCTAAATCAAATTTTACCTTTTTACCTTTAGATATTTTCGTAAATAAACCAAAGAGGAAGGGGAATAAGGTATTAGATATTTTTGTAAATAAACCAAAAAGAAAGGGCACAAGCCGCACAACAGTAAGTGCATTTTTTATATATTTAAAAACCTCGTATATTCCAAACTACAAGTCGTATTTTTATAAATTTTATATATTTGGAAAGCCCTTTAAATTAGCTACGCAATGAGCACAAACAATGATATCAAATTTTTGTTTTTCAATTTTTTTTATTATTCTCCAAATTTTGTATCTTTTCTCCTTAAAAATTAGGCATAGCTTAAAATTAGACATATCTTAAAAAAAATTGAAAAAACCTACAAGAAAAATAAATAAATTGACTAAGTATAAAAAAGAACTAATTTTAAAATAAAAAGCACAACATATGGTGTTGAATCACCACCAAATTATTTGCAAAGTAAAAATATCCATGGCCTATCATGCGGAAAAATGATACTTTCGCGTCGTGTTTGGAAAAATTATACCCCCGTCTTGCCCTCAGGAAAAATAATATTTTCACCCTACGGCGGAACTAAATTGTGAACACAAAATTTAGTTTTACGTCAATTTTTTTCGGTCGGCCATCCCACCGTGGTAGCGGTCATCTAGTTTACCCTTCTTCATATTTTTTAACAATTCTTTTTTGTTTTCTCACCCGCAGTTGTAAAATTGGTGTATTTATGATATTCACAATTCCGATCATTCTTAATCGCCATTCGCCACAGTTCCTGCACGGTGGAGACGTCTTCTGTTAAGCTAAATTCTTAAGAAAATTGGTAGAGTTCAGTGATATATGGCCTCAATTTCTTGATTTTACTATTCACGGTGTCTCTACTTCTACTCAGAGTCTAAATGACTCTGCAGCATTACATACCGCAAGAAAATAGGCACACAACTTCCGCTATATCTCACCTTCGCTGCCGACAACATTGCATTGTGGCCACTAAGAACTGCAGCCTGCAGGATTTTGCAGCAGACGTTTAGAACAAGGGAAGCGCATGCTGCTCCAGTAAAGCGGTAAAGCCTAAAATTTCATGGAAACCAATTAGAACTAGGAAAAGGAAATCTTTTAGATACTAGAGTTACTGTCAACGTGTGTCTGATGCACAAAAAACACAACTTTGGGTATCTGATCTCTTTTTTTGTCGGTGTCGGTTTTCACTGGATAAAAACATAAAACAATGGTGGGGGCTAAAAGGGCAGTGTCCACTAGTTTTTGTTTAAAGTCATCCCGTTGACTCCTCTCATGAGGGTTGGGTTGGATATTTTTCCTAAAGAAAGAAAGCAAAGGAAAAACAAGAATCATGGCAGAAACAACACCTCATGTACTCATCTTCCCGTTTCCGATACAAGGCCATATTAACTCCATGCTCAAGTTAGCGGAAGTTCTCTGCATATCCGGCATCAGTGTGACCTTTGTAAACACCCAACGGAACCACTCACGGCACCTTAGTTTCGCTGATGTTCAGTCTCGATTCGGCGGTTTTCCAAGATTCCGTTTCGAAGCTGATGGTCTTTCTGAGCAACATCACTCAAGTGGTTTCTCTAGTCACCCAGATTTTCTTGGTTTGCTTGATAGAGTAGAAAAAGTTATGAAACCCGGTTTCCGGGAATTACTTACTTCCGATCACCAGTTTAAATCTGACGCACGAGGTCCAGTTTCTTGCATCATAGCAGATGGCATTTTGGGTTTGCCATTGATGTTGCACTTGAGGTGGGTGTGAACACAAATATAACGATGGTAGCATCGTGTCCACAATCAAAATTCGCAATGATGATAAAATATGATAATGATTAAAGTAAATGTAAGATGGTGTCTAAGACTTCTATTGGAAACTTAGTCTTCGGGCTCGTCCTCGTCTCTATTCTACTTTGCATCATAGATACGTCTATGGTGATAAGAACGATGCATAACAAAAATATAATAAAGCCATAAGTGCAGAATGTAAATGAGACGATGATTTACTTGGTTCAACACTAAGGCCTACATCGACGGGGGTTAGGTTTTTCACTATGTATCGCATAAGGTTACAAATGATAGTCGAATGACTCTGAGTAGGGAACGATGATGAGGGAAGATCAATAAAACTCATACTTACTCTTACAATTTCTCTCTTTCTAACAATAGTTCTCTCTCCTATAATTTGGTCAACCCGTTTCTCCTTTGGTTGAGCGGGGGTATTTATAGGCTTCTTGTCGGGCCCCCTTCATCTGACACCATTAATGCTTATCGTCTCGGGCAATGCGACGACCCCGATGGATATCTTCGGGATTACCCGATGCTTCCATCGGTATCGTATTATAACGATGATGCACCTCTCCTTCCTCCATAGGATTCTTGACACATATCCTATACTCGTAGCATTTATTGCGGGTGGTTGGGTTGTCTGCACGCGTCGGACAGTTACTGCTGCAGCTGTCACTTTCTCATTAATGAGGCTCATCTCCTTCGTCCATTTCGGATCTATCTTGAGAAGATAAAAAACAACCTTTTAGGTCTTCTATGGTGCTTCGGCTGTGCATGCATCGGTACTCCTTGACTTGCCGATCGTCGGATTAGGTATAATGATGGATACGTGCGAGATAGTTGGTGATGCATGCCCCATCGGTGTTATAACGTGGCATCATCGTCTTGATGTTCTTACACCTTGTGGCCCACACGCGTCTTCTTCTTGACACGTGGCTGATTGTTGATTATGTGTATACAATTTGCCCCTTTTCTTAAAGTTCGAAATTAGTCAAAGTTCTTCAATTCCCGCAATAACTTCCCTTAGATTTTTGGGCACGTTTTCCACTCCTAGCATTAACTTCTTCTTGATTTTCGGGGCGGTTTTCCCTCACTTATTGCGGTTATAAATATGAGAGAGAGTGCGGGTGAAATAACTTTTATTCTCCTCCTCATTCTTATTCTCCCATGCTTTGTCTTTGTCTTCTTAGGAGAGTTTAATTTTTTTCTTGGATTTGTCTTTTGTTCCTCACCTTTACGGATAGTATGCCTACCTCGTACTGATTGTTCTCTGGAGGTGCCACTCTTCTTTGAATAGGTTTGAACGGTGATTTCCTCATGTTAATCCCTTGGTTCCGCCATTGTTACCGGTACGTTTTTAGCTCCTGCTGTTGTTGTTCTCAATTTTTGTTGTTGTTGTTATTCTTGATTTTTGCTGCTGTTGTGGTGGTCCTAGGTTTCGTGATGGAGAACATGGTATAGGAAAGTGTATATACTTGCCCATGTTCTTCATCACAAACTCTGGAGTCGCCTGATTTGATCACTTCTGGGTTTTTTTCTTATGTTTTAATGGTGTTCTTGATGCAAAATGATGATCACAGATCCGTTTTTGACCTTCGTTACCCTTTTATGCCCCTTTCAGGTAGCTATGTCGGGTAATGATCGTAGACGTGTCACTTACAAATCTCCGCCAACGAGTCCTTATAGATCTCCTCCAACTAGGAGTCCCGACATATCTCCGCCGAAGGATGAGCCGGCCCGAGATCTTCCCGAGTCGGATCTTCGACCTCATAAAACTTCTTCGTCATCTGATCCGAAGGCTTCTTCTCAAAAGAGGGGAGATCAGTCAAGAGGTTCTCGCTATGTTGTTGATCGTCCTACAGTTAGACCTTCTTCACGGCGCCCGGAGCCATTGGAGGCCCAACCTATACGTTCTATCGCTCCTCCTGCCCCGACGTCATCACAAAAAATCTAAGGCTTCACTAAAAGCTGCTTCGTCGAAAGACCCTTCGTCGAAGAATTCTTTTCCAACGGATGTAGACTTGTCGAGGAATCCCTCGACAAAGAGAAAGGCTTCGGATATGAGTCCTCCGAAGAAGACATCATCGGGTAAAGCACCGTCTTCTGGGGTTGCCCCTTCTGAACGAACTGCTCCAGCTCCGAAGAAGAAGAAGCGGTCTCCTGTCTCCTTCAAGCACATTGACCTCGAAGAGTTTAAAGTGAAGCATGGTCTTGAGCATTTTTAGGCTCGTTTTTACAATCAAGGTGATGATCTTACTTATGACATGATAAAGAATTATAAGTATAATTCCCAGCATCTGTTGACGACCGTGGGAGCCTTCGAAGCGGGTTTGATGCTTCCTTTGTACAAGTGGGGAGATTCGTTCTACTATGATGTTCTGGCGCATCGTGAGGTCTCTACTCATCCTGGGGCATGAATCCTTTTGGCGAACCGTTGACATTCTTCGCATCTTCTTGACATCCTGGTAGCGTCTTGTATCATCTGCGGCCAGTAATATCCTTGCATTTTGGCTTTATCGGCCAATGACCTCATCCCGCTATGATTGCTTGCGTCTCCATAATGAATGTCCTTCAATATCGATGACCCTCCTCTCTCGGATAGACAGGCGTAATAGTGGGTCGGAGGAATGATTTCATGTACAAGATTCCGCCACGAAGCTTGTATCTTCCCGCTTTTGACTGCACTTTTCGGGCTTGCTTCATGTCTACGGGCAATGCCCCTTCTTCGAGGAAGAGGTGGATTTCGGTTCTCCAATCTTCGTCGTTGCTAAAGTCTTCGTCCTCATTTGCTCTAGTAAAGATATCATCTTCGGCGAAGTCTTCGGCGATATCTTCCCTTACGTCGTCTTCGGCAATATCTTCCCTTACCGCGTCTTCATGATTTGTTGCCGCGACGATTTGTTGTGGATTGATCGAAGGTTGGTACACTCTCGCTACCTTGATGGCCTTGACGTTCTTGTCCTTCAACATTGACGATATGTAGGCTAAGGCATCAGCATGTATATTGTCCTTCCTGCATAGATGTCGGAACTTAATATTGGGAACCTGCGATGCTAGAGTTTGTACTAGAGCCATGTATGCTGAGAGGGTCTTGTTATAGGTGTTATATTACAGTTTTATTTGTCGGATGACTAGTTGTGAGTCGCTTGTTAGGCGCACGTTCATTATTCCCAACTCTATTATCAGCCGAAGAGCATGTATCATAGCCTCGTACTCCACAATGTTGTTGGTATGCCCTTCAAATTCCAGCCTCAGCGCATACACCATCCTATCACCAGTGGGTATTGTGATAACGATCCATATCCCTGCACCTTCTTTGTTCCTGGATCCGTCGACGAAGACTTCCATCTTCGTTGGATGGAAGGTTCGAGCACATCGATCGGGTCTTTTCCACCTTCGTCTACCCCCGATATGTCCTTCACTTCAACGCCGTTATCTAGAGGTAGGTCTGCTAGGAAATCCGCCAAGACTTGTGATTTTTGGGCAATTTGGATCTCGTGTATGATGTTGAATTGTTCTAACTGCGTATTCCACTTTGTTATTCTTCCCACCTTTCCTGCGTTTTTGAGAACAGATTCCAACGGGGATTTGCTTGGGACACGAACATAGTGAGTCAGGAAGTAGGTTCTCAACTTCTGCGTCGCCCATACTAACGCCAGTATAAGTTGCTCAATCTTAGTGTAATTTCTCTCTGCTGCATTGAGAGTTTTACTGACGTAATATATCAGCTACTCAACCTTCGTGTTAGTTCTGACTAGCACAACACTGACTGCATCTTCGGTTGCACCTATATATAGTGCCAACACCTCATCGTGTTCAGGTTTTTGGAGGATCGGGATCGTTGCTAAGTATTCTTTGATCTTCTGGAAAGCTTCTTCACACTTAGCGGCACATGCAAACTTGTTCTCTTTCTTGAGGATATTGAAGAAGTGTTTGCATTTGTCCGATGACCTAGAGATGAACCTTCCGAGTGTCGCTCTGGATCCGTTGAGTTTTTGGACTTCCTTCAAATTCTTTGGGGATGGCATTTCCACGATGGCCTGGATTTTAGCGGGATCGACCTCGATGCCCCTCTTCGTCACTAAATATCCGAGGAACTTTCCTGATGTGACACCGAAGGTGCACTTTTAGGAGTTCACTTTCATCTTCGTATTTCCTCATTGCACTAAAGATGTCTCTCAAGTCCTAGAGGTATCCTTGCGCTGCTTACTTTTGACGAGCATATCATCAACATAGACTTCTAAAGTTCTCCCAATCCATGGTTTGAAGATCGCATCAACCATCCTTTGGTATGTTTCCCCTGCATTCCTCAGTCCAAAGGGCATGCGAGTGTAGAAGTAAAGTCCATGTGGAGTGAAAAATGATGTATGTTGTTGATCTTCTTACGCGAGGATATCGATTGTAACTGAGAATAGCCTTCCATGAATGATAGTTCTTCGTGTCCTTCTACGGCGTCCACCAATTGATCGATGCTTGGGAGCGGGTAGCTATCCTTCGGGCATGCTTTGTTTAGATTGGTAAAGTCGATGCATATCCTTACTCCACCGTTCTTTTTTGGTACGATGACTATGTTCGAGATCCATGTTGGATATCCGACTTCCTTGATGAATCCTGCTTCCATGAGTTTAGGATAAACGGAAGAGCCTTTTGTCAAACTCATATCACTTGTTTGAAAAGAGTTGTTACCGAATAGATTTTTTGTTCCTTTGTTGTTTGGAATACGACCCAAAGGAATTGTTCCAAGTGCGTGACTTATTGCAAGTTGGAGACGCAGGGATATAGACGGAACTAGGTGAACTATAGATTTAGTTGCTTGGTCTCAACTATACGAAGTTGGTTTGGATTTTGTATAGCGGCTTAATCCTGAGAGTGTTCAATTCTGGACAAGGTCCCTGGGTTTTTCTGCATTTGCGGTTTCCTCGTTAACAAAATCTTGTTGTGTCTTTTACTTTTCTATTTCTGCAATTATAATTGTTTGATTATAATTAGAAGTAAAATACACAAATGTTAATTCCTATTTACTTGATAGAAATCCTATTGTGTTTGGTTAAGTCCGAACCTATTATCAAGTAAACATACTTCGTTGTTGTATTGTCTCGATCTTGTATCCATAGTCAATCACGCAAGTTATCTTGTTGTCGTATTGTCTCGATCTCGTATCCATAGACGATCACACGAAGTGTGAACCGATTAGTTGTATTGTCTCGACTCAGTCTATAGAAAATCACTTTCGAAGAAAGGACTTATATGTGGAGAAGTTTTAGATTGAGGTATATTTGGGTACCCTCGTCTTTTCAATTGGTATCAGAGCAGGCAAACACGAAAAGATCTAACAATCTGTGTTTGGTGCGATCCAACCTATAAGCAATGAATTTGAGTTCTCATGAATCGACTTCAATTAACGTACCGCCGAGATTTGATGGAACAAACTATCTATGGTGGAAATCTGCTATGAGATCTTTTCTTCAATCAAGAGACTTTAATACTTGGCTATTAGTTGTTGATGGTTATAATCGCCCGAAAGTAGAAAATTCGGAAGCTGAGTTAAACGCTTAGTGGATTTGTCAAACGAAGAAAATGCTTTTGCTAAGCAGAATTCAGATGGTTTGAATGCTATTTTACATGCTGTAAGTCGTGATCTAAAATATCATGTATAAACATGTCAAACTTCGAAAGAAGCTTGGGATAATCTTCAGATCGTATTCGAAGGAAACACATCAGAGAAAGTAGCTAGACTTCAAACTCTTACGTCCGATTGGGAAAACATTCGAATGGATGACAACGACGCTTTTGAAGAGTTTCATATTAAACTCTTTGAGATAATTAATGCTTATTTCTCTCTTGGAAAGCCTAATTCTGAAAAGGATATAGTGTGCATAATTCTCAGATTGTTGCCATCTAGATACGATTCTAAGAAGCATGCAATCATAGAAGCAAATGATCTTTCAACACTCTCACGAAGCACACTTGTTGTAAAGTTAAAGATCTTTGATCATGAATCACAGTCTATTCAAACTAAAGGAATCGCTTTTAAAGCTGCAAAAACTCGGAAAGCTCCAATGGAGAGGAATAGACAGATGTATGATTCAGATGAACAGATTGCAGAAAAGTCTGATGATGAAATTGAACAATCATTATCATTGTTTACTAGACAGCTTCGAGATCTCTTAAAGAAAAGAAATAAGAGATTCATAAAGGATACTCATTGATATTCTCGTCCACATGATCGAGTTCCTATCAAAAAGGATCATGAAGAAGATGATGAATATCAGCCGCAGTGCTTCAAGTGTAAAGGGGTTGGTCATATATCTAAAGACTGTCCCAATCTTAAGAAATACACTGGAAGCAAGGCTCTGGCTGTAACTCTAAATGAGACCTCTGATTCATATGATTCTGAAGAAGAGGAAACATTTAATATTGCATTAGTTGTCAATCTTATTCCTTCCTCCTCCATTAGTGATTTAACCATTTTAAGAATGGATATGTCTTCTAATGTTATTAAATCATCTAATGGTAAAGGGAAGAATAAGACAAGATGCAAAAATTGTCTCAAAAACAGAATTGCCAAAAGTTGCATATGCAACCCCAGTCAATCTCAAGATACTTCGTTAGTTTGAGGTAACAAAAAGAGGCTTTATCATACGATACTAGATCAAGAACACTCTGGTTGTTCAAAATTCCATAATGAGAGAAAATCTCATACTCATACCACCTGATCGATATTAGAATTCTTTCCTCACCATGTGTGCCAAATTTTGTGTGAGGAAGAAGAAAGTTCAAGGCACTTCTGTGTAGATTATGGAAATAAAATCTAGTAATTGAAAATATTTGAGATATTCGTATTTGTAGGGATATTATATTTTCGGAAGTATGAAAATTATAAAAAGATCCTTCTCTTTTCTTGGTCATTCATTGTCCGAACTATGAGTCTGGATCCAATGTCGTCTCTTGATAAGATGCTAGATCAGAAAGATCACTTTAAGAATAAGTTTGCATCTTCTCTTGATATAGAGAAATCAAAGAGCAAAATCAAAAAGAGAGATTGGCTTAGCAAGAAGGAAAGAGAGAATATGCTGAAGAAAGATCAGTGTATTGAAGCATTGACACACTTCTGTGTTCAATCAAAGACAGAATTACATGTTCTTGCAGAATCTTTCAAGAAAATTTCTCAACTGCAAGAAATTCTGGTCAAACAACAAGGTTATCTACTTGAAGAAATTCACAAGTTGAAGACTGAAAGTAATAATCTACCTTCCTCTAGCATTGAGATGAAGGATTAATCCAGAAAATAGACATCAGTTTTTTATCTCTTTCAATAATTGTATAAGGTCTATTATGAATAAAACTATCTTATTTACGAATAAAATTATTAGTTTATAATTTTTCTTGTGATAGTTTTCGATTACATAGCATGTGCTTGAATGCTTTATATTATTGCTATGTATGTTTATGGGATGTTTGATTTCGGTTTTCATAACCTTAATATTCGATCTCATATTGTGTGAACCCTTATGGTTTGGGTGACTTTTTGGTTTAGCGGGATTAAGTTCTAGCCCATGTTGGTAGGCTTTATCAAAGGATCATAAGGGGTTCTGATTGAAACTCATGTGTGAAAAAGTCACAATATGTTGAATCATTTTGGTTTAGCATAAAAGCATATGTTTTTAGGGTTTTCAACTTTTGCATTGCATTAGTGAAAACTAGGTTTTCAACCTTTCTCTGGTAAAGGTTGGTTTTTGTTGTTGTTCTTTTGTCTTGCGAGAGGATGGCAACATTAATGGGGGAGAGTTATAACTTGAACTGGCACTTAATGATATATCTTAAGAGGATAAGAGGATGCGGAACTTGAGGTAACAAATTTGTTAGTTAATCATTTTCTAGTTTAAGAAAATCCTGATTTTATTGCATATATTTATTGCTTTTGCTTAACAAAATTTCGGTACAATTGATGTTTATTCCATTATTTGTGTATGGATGTGTGATTCAATTGTTTCCGTATAAGAAAAACTATTGTTATCTTGCTTTATTGTTTGGTATCAATTGTTTAGGCTTACGAAATTGTGGTGCTTTAATGTCTATGTTGTTTCAATTGCTTCTGGTTGAGATAAATAATTATGCAAGTTGATTTATTTGGTTTGTATGAATTGTTTATGGCTTAACAAAAGGTTTTCGGGATGAATTGTTTAGTCCAATTCGATTCCGGATAAGAGAAACTAAGTTAATTCTGATCTTAGTTAGACTTATCAAAGTGGAGGTTTCAATTATTCAAGTCTAATCGAATTCCGTAACAAGAAATGCTAGTTAACTAACCTAGTACTTGTCTTGTTTAAAAGTGAAAGGTCTAAGTTATTATTTGAATAATTAGAACCCGATGAGAAAAATAAAGTTAATTCCGATTTTTATTTTGGTCTTATCGAACAAGCGATTGTATTTGTACAATCGGATTAGCAAAGGAACTAAGGTGCTTAGTCGATTTTTGATTTGCTAAACTATTAGGGAAAATTGCTTCGGGCAATTGTTTCCTTGGTAACATATCAAAACAAAATTACTTTGTAGTTTTGATATTGGTTATCAAAAATGGTGTGTGGAACCCTCGTGCTTAACTCTTATAGGTTGCAAGTATTTTGAGATTTGTAAGATCCTTTCGATTTGACCTTTATTTGCTCGAACCTTTGTCATTTTGTGACAAAAAGGGGGAGAAATATATGGATTAAACAAGTGATTTGGTATCACCAAGGAAAGGACAATGGTGCTTAAACGTTATATCTAACGAAAGAGTAAAGCATAGACTAAGGGGGAGTAACATATCATATTGATACTTGTAGTTACATGGACTACTAATGTAGCACTAGGTAGGTGAAGGCAGACTACGTCTGCAATTAGATGAGAAGAGAGGAATAAGTTGAGAAAAGAACGAGTAGCAGAACTACAAGTGATAAATTGATTGATTGATAATAAAAAAGATGTCTCAAACAATAAACTAAACAATCTATTTATAGGGAAGTCATGTATCCTAAACTAGGCATGACTTCCAAACTTAGGCAATGACTAACAATAGAAGTCCTAAACAGAGAAGTAAAAAGAAAAGAAACTAAAAATAAAGAAGGAACGCTCTGGAACGTTCTGTTAAGCGGCTTGTCCTGCATTAGTCCCGCCTTCTTGAGACCAGCTTGCCCTCGAGCTGGTTAAGTCCACCAAATCACCATGGAACTTAAAAATCTCTTGAACATTGAAAATGTTAGAGATGTTCCAATTGGTAGGCAAATCGATCACGTAAGCATTGCTACCGATCTTCTTCAACACCTTGAAAGGTCCATATTTTTTCATTTTTGTCTTGTTATATGTTCCTACAGGGAAACGTTCTTTGCGAAGATGGATCATGACTAAATCTCCTTCTTCAAAGTCCTTGAGACGTCTATGTACATCTTGTTGTTTTGTACTTGGCATTCTTGTTTTCTAACTGCGTTTTCACCTCTTGGTGAAGTTGCGATGCTTTGTCTATCATTTGATTAGCTCGGACATTGCTCTTAGCAAGTTTTGGTAGTATAACCAAATCAAGAACATGATTAGGCACCTTAGAATAAACTATTTCAAATGGAGTCTTACCGGTGGAACGATTGAATGAAGTATTGAACGCAAATTCCATGTGAGGGAGAAACACATCCCATTGTTTCTACGAACTATCATATATCTTGGCTCTAATCAAATTGCCCAATGATCGATTGACTACCTCGTTTGTCCATCGGTTTGTGGATGTGCCGTGGTACTTGTATTGTAACTTAGTTCCAAGTCTCATCCATAGAGATTTCCGAAATAACTCGAAACTTAGTATCCCATGTCAAGTAATCGTCTTTGGGATACCATGAAGTCTCACCACTTCTTTGAAAAACAAGTACGCCACATTGGAAGCATCGGTAGTTTTTGCAGGACTACAAAATGTTCCATCTTAGAATACCTATCCACAACTACCATGATAGAATCGTTCCCTTTAGCTGTCCTAGGAAGTCCAAGAATGAAATCCATACTAACGTCCACCCACGGTGCATCCAGTCTTGGTAGTGGAGTGTAAAGACGTGTTCGAATATTGCCTTTAGATTTTCGACATACCATACATTTCGCACAAATTTCTCGCACATCTCTTTAAAGAAGGCCAGAAAAACTTTGCTTCAGCTAGAGCTATGGTCTTATCACGTCCAAAATGACCACCCAAACCACTGCCATGTAGTTCATGAAGAAGATGTAGTCGTAGAGAGCCAGTAGGAATGCAGAGACGATTACCCTTGAAAAGAAAGCCATCCTGTATCAAAAACTCATTGAATCCATTGGACAGCTGACCACATTGTTCCCAAATTGTTTTGAAATCATCATCTGTAGCATACAAGTCTTTGATGTAATCAAAGGCTACACTCTCATTGTTTAATGTGATCAGAAAATGAGTGCGACGGCTTAAAGCATCTGCAACTTTATTTAACTTCCCACTTTTGTGCTTGATGGAAAACGTGTATTGATTTATGGTAGACAACCACCGATCATGCATTCTATTCACCTTGGATGAAGTCTGAAGAAACTTTAATGCTTGATTATCTGTATTCACCACGAATTCACTATGAATAAGATATGGGTGCCATTTCTTTAGTGCTTGAACAAGAGCAATTAATTCAAGCTCATATGCTGACCATTTTTTTCTGGTTTCCGAATTCTTTTTACTGTGAAATGCTATTGGATGTCCATCTTGAGATAAAACAGCACCAATAGCTATTGCTGAAGCGTCACAATCAATTTCAAACGGTTTATTGAAATCTGGCATAGCTAAGACGGGAGCATTGCAAAGCTTGTCTTTAAGAATATTAAAACTTCTGTCTGCTTCTTCATTCCACACAAACTTATCTCTCTTCAAACAGTCAGTTAAACCAGCTGCTAAAGTACTAAAATTTTTGATAAAACGTCTGTAAAAAGATGCTAGACCATGAAAACTTCTTACCTCTTTGATCGAGTTTGGCGTAGGCCAGTCAGAAATGGCTTGAACTTTGGATTTGTCAACAGCTATACCATCTTCAGAAATAACGTAGCCGAGGAAAGTAACTTGTGAAGAGAAGAAGGTGCACTTCTTAAGGTTCACAAAGAGAGTATTTTCTGCTAGAGCTTGAAATACTTGAGATAGATGTGAAAAATGTTCTTCTTCTTACATTTGTAAATTAATATATCATCGAAGTAAAACGATGACAAATTTTTCGTAAAAAAGGTTGCAGAACTTGGTTCATAAGTCGCATAAAGGTAATTGGAGCATTAGATAATCCAAATGGCATAACAAGCCATTCATATAATCCTTCTCTTGTTTTAAATGCTGTTTTCCATTCATCCCCTTCACGTATACGGATTTGATGATATCCACTGCGCAAATCTAACTTGGTAAATACTCTTGCACCAGTAAGCATGTCTATCATATCATCAATTCGTGGAATTGGAAATCTGTATGGAATCGTAATCCTATTGACGGCTCGGCAGTCAATACACATTCTCCATCCATGATCTTTTTTTTCTACCAGAAAAGCTGGACTAGCACAAGGACTCTTACTGGGTCTTATTAATCCTTTAGCTAAAAGATCTTCTACCTGACCTTGCAAGATTTCATGTTCTGTAGGGCTTAACCTATAATGGGCATGATTTGGCAGTGAAGCTCCAAGGGGAGAAAATCGATTTGATCTTTGTAAATCTCGCATAGGAGGAAGTTCACAAGGCAGTTCATCTGGAAAGATGACGTTGTACTGCTGAATTAATGGTTGTATTTTATCTGGAATAACCACCATTGGTTTTGCTTCTTCATGAGAGCTGAGAGTATGAGATTTCTTAACCAAAGAAGCAATTAGAGCGCTAGTTTTCTCATCACTTATCTCCTGATACTCACCAGGCAGTTTGAGAGGTCGTAAAGTAATTCTCCTTCCATTGTGCATGAATGTGTAAGTGTTCTCGAAACCATCTTTAATAACACGAGTATCAGATTCCCATGGTCTGCCGAGAAGAAGGTGTGTGGCAGTCATATTGATCACATCACATGTTGCAGAGTCTTTATAACCAGGTAGAGAAAAATGAACACGACACTGATGTGTGATTCTTTGAGAAGCTGAACTGTTGATCCATCCAACCGAATAAGGACTAGGATGAGGTGATACTGGCAGTCCTAATTTCTCAACGACATAATTAGATATGTAGTTGTCTACACTTCCACTATCTATGATCATGTCACATAATTTTGCCTCAATGACACATCTTGTTTTGAAAACACAATTTCTCTGACTCAAAGTAGGTTGATTCAAGAGTAAAGGTCGAATCATACCTATATACGGTTCTTCATAAGCGCGTCAACAAACCTGGTTCTCATATTCTTCAGCGTAAGCATCTTCATCATTGACATATTGGTTCTCATCTACTAACCCGTGATACTTTTGTGGTTCTTCCTGATTCTCAGTAATCAAACCATTAATTTTGCGACATTCTGCAGAACTATGACCAGCTTGTTGGCACTTGTTACATTTATCTCCCCTGTATTTAGAATATGGGTTATTGGGTTTAATTGGAGGTGGAAAGGTAGAAGTGTTTCTACTATTGTTGCGACTAGAATTTTGGCCGCCAGAGAGTTGTGATTGAACCACAGATGAAGATTCAGTTGGAGATTGCAATAGTGGAGTAACATTCTTTGCTGAAGAAAAAGTGAAACCGGTGTAACCTGGTTGTTTAGATGGATATGAACTATCTTCCAGAGAGATAGTACCTTCATTGTAAGAATTTTGGGTAGTCCTATGATTGCCTTGGAAACGACCCTTATGTCTTGGTTGAGCAAATCTTTGAGAACGGATAATTCTTCTTTCAATCTTAATAGCTTGTTGTACTGCTTCCACCATAGTAAAGACTGATTGAGTCATACTATTTTGAATCAGACGATTCAAACCTTCAATAAATCTTGACACAAGTTGGTCTTCAGATTCTTTGAGTTGATTCCTAGCTACCAAGTTATAGAAATCAGCTACATATTCTTCGACAGTTCGTGCTCCTTGTTGAATTTGCTGTAATTTGACAAATAATTGTTGTCTATAATCTCTTGGTAGAAACTTGTCTTTGATTAACTTCTTCATTCGTTTCCAAGTTCTGATTTTTGGTTTTCCAGCATTCCTTCTGTCATCACAGAGTTTTTCCCACCAAGGTTGGCGCCTCCTTTGAGCTTGTAGGTTACCAGCTTGACTTTAGAATCATCATGTACCTCCATGAATTCAAAGAAAGATTCTACTTCAAAAATCCAATCTGTAAGTTCTTCAATACGAAAATTTCCTGAGAAATTTGGTATGTCTGCTTTCATCTTGTATTCAGGTAAGGAACCATAAGGATTTTTTCTACTTTTGAGTCGTCTATCTTCAATCCACTTCTTCTCTAGATCATCTTCCTGCTCATCTTCATCGTCACTGTCGAAATTGACAGTAATCATCTTCTTATGTGAATGACCAAATAAGCCTTCATATTGTTTTGGTCTGTTTACTAATTTTAATACTTCTTCTGGAATTTCGATGTTTTGCAGAAACTTAAGTTTTTGTTTTATCTTTTCAACATCAAAATCTTCATTCTTCTTATTTGTCTCAAGATCTTCTTCTGTAGGTTTTTCTATTTCTAAAGAAGTAAATTCTTCTTCAATCTTGAGATGTTGTGAAATCACATTGAAGTTTTCTTTGAATTGCTTGAAAATTTGGCGTGAGTTTCTTTTCAAACAGATCAGTAAAAGCTTTTGTTGCAGCTTCTTCAGCGTTCTTGGTTGCTGTTTGGATAAGGTCTTTGTTTGCTGCTTCTACAGCAATCTTAACAGCTGCAATAAGATTAGCTTGAGTGACTGGTTCATCTCCTGCCATGGTAATTCTGAAATAAAGCTAGGGTTGCGGAAGCGAAAGATATAGGATCGAGTTTTAGAGTAAAGACCTAAAACTAATGGCTCAAGCCAACTAATGTAGCACTAGGTAGGTGAAGGCAGACTACGTCTGCAATTAGATGAGAAGAGAGGAATAAGTTGAGAAAAGAACGAGTAGCAGAACTACAAGTGATAAATTGATTGATTGATAATAAAAAAAATGTCTCAAACAATAAACTAAACAATCTATTTATAGGGAAGTCATGTATCCTAAACTAGGCATGACTTCCAAACTTAGGCAATGACTAACAATAGAAGTCCTAAACAGAGAAGTAAAAAGAAAAAAAACTAAAAATAAAGAAGGAACGTTCTGTTAAGCGGCTTGTCCTGCATCAACTACAAAGGGAATAACAAAGACGTGCGGATTGAAAATCTACCTATCTTACCTTTAGGGGGAGTATTAGCTTTGTTATTATAATGTTAACAACGGCATTTGTGGATTGAATATATACAGGTTATTGTGTTGTTGAATTTGGGAATCAAGCGTATGTATAATGAATTCTTGTAATTTGTTTATCCATATGATGTAAGAGTTTTGTCACTAAAATTGACAAAGGGGGAGATTGTTAGAGCATAGCTCGGTTGAACCCACCAAGCGTTGGTATGTCAAGTTTGGTTGTCATATTTCAGTGAACCAAAACTCATTTAAAGAGTCGCTTGATTATTTACTAGAGTCAACTTCGTATAGGTTTACTTGAAAGTTATTAGGATATGAGACTTACAAGTATTACGTGAAGACTTGAAGAATGTGAAGAAGTAAAGAGCTACATCGACGGCATCATCCTTCCTCTTGAGGTTAGTAATACTTGACTTGAATTGTTTCATTCCTAACGTATCTTTCAAGTCGTGCATATTGAAAACATAACTGCGAAGCTGTGAATGATTATACTCTAGTTAGACATAGTATTAAGGAATTACAATACGAAGTATAACGTCTATCTTTTGAACTTCGTATATAAGATATCGACATAATCGTATGAATGCTATTGTGATTATGTGTATGGGTATGGGTGAATATTTCGTCCTAGGAAACAATGTTTTACATTTGTTTAAAGGAAGTACAATTCATAAACTTATTTTGTAAATCGAAAGGGAAATCGCTAGGCTTATTGGTATTGTTATTCATTGCAAATCTTTGGATTACCAATATGTGTGTTTAGTATAACCGCTCATAACTTGTTTATGTATCTTGGTAAAACTATTCACAGGACTGAATTTTGTATTGGTATGACTTTTATTAGTGAAACCGATCTTAAGTAATCACCTGAGATGGTATGATCGATATGTTGTAATTGGTATGACCAACTTTAGACATTGGGGAACCGATCCTAGTAAGAGGTGAAACCAATCACAAGTATGTGGAATCGATCCTTGTAAGAGGTGCAACAAGTCTTAGTTATTGGTAAACGATCCTATGACTTGTGCAACCTAATACAAGTTAAATACCATAAATATGTGGTAACTGATCCTAGTACCTAGTCAACCAAATTTTGGAAAGCTAGTGTGACCGATCCTAGTACCCACATGGAGGTAGAATCGAAACTTGTTTTGGTAGAACCGTGAAACCCATTAATGGTGATTTGATAGGATAATCAATCACATATTTCTTGGAAGTCAGACGAACCAATTCTAAACTTGTTTGGAAGTATGGCAAATCGGTTCCAAGATTGTAAATATGAAAAATTATTTAAAAACTAAAGATGTCGACATACTTTGAACATGTGCAGTAACTCTTATCTTTTATTGTTCAAAGATATTCCTTAATAGCTAAAGGAGAATCCGGATCGAAATAAATTGAGAATCTTTTAATTAAGGTTTTTAGTTTTATATGCTTTTAATTTCCAAGCAATTATAAAATGCATATCTTTAGAAAATAAAAATTGGTAATGTGCATTTACTAATTGGAGATTTTCTCGAGATTTCGGTCAATATTTGGACAAAGCATTTCCAGGAATTATGGAAACCAAATTTGGAAATATATTGCATATCTTGAGAATATTTTCGGTTTTGGAAATTCCTTGGTTTATAAATATTGAAGTTTGCATTTCGAGCAAACTAATCCTCAGAGCCAGCAAACTACCTTGTTGTGTTGTTATTCTTGGTGGAGCCGTCTATTCTGAGAGGAAAGTACCCTAATTAGGCGAAATCTCTTATGACCGCTCGTTTTAAAGACTTCTTTGGGATTGGGAAGCTCTACGAGTACCGTTGGTGGGAAACTAGATAATTGCAGTTTATTATTAGTTTTCGATTGATTTGATTGACTAACGATTGTTGAACTTTGATTGCACCTAGTTTGTTTATGCTTGAGAATCTTCTCTTCTGATGTAAGATTCACTCAAACTAGATCGAAGTTTTGACGGGGATCTTTAGAATGTTTGTAGATCGAAAGACGTCTTGTGATAATCCATTGTTAACAGACCCCATTCTGTGTGTGATTGATCACAAGAGATTCAAGTTGATTATGTGTAGGTGTTTATTGAAGATTTAAGAAGATTTGAAGACAAAGAAGATTTCTGATTTGAGTTCATAATCTTTGGTGTGCACAAAACTTGATCAGCTGGGGATCCAACTATAATCGGTTTATCTTTGTGATAACCTAGATTGATTAGTTGAGTAGATCGGCATCAATACAATTCTTTGTGATTCGAAGTATTGATTGCATAGTCTAAACAATTACTTTGGTAGTTGTTGATAGATTGATCTAAGAACCTGACAAAGGAGTTTATTGGGATAAACGGAAGACCCTTTTGTCAAACTCATATCACTTGTTTGAAAAGAGTTGTTACCGAACAGATTTTTTGTTCCTTTACTGTTTGGAATACGAACCAAAGGAATTGTTCCAAGTGCGTGACTTATTGCAGGTTGGAGACGCAGGGATACAGACGAAACTAGGTGAACTATAGATTTAGTTGCTTGGTCTCAACTATACGAAGTTGGTTTAGATTTTGTATAGCGGCTTAATCCTGAGAGTATTCAATTCTGGACAAGGTCTCGGGGTTTTTCTGCATTTGCGATTTCCTCGTTAACAAAATCTTGATGTGTCTTTTACTTTTCTATTTCCGCAATTATAATTGTTTTATTATAATTAGAAGTAAAATACACAAACGTTAATTCCTATTTACTTGATAGCAATCCTATTGTGTTTGGTTAAGTCTTAACCTATTATCAAGTAAACATACTTCGTTGTTGTATTGTCTCGATCTTGTAGCCATAGTCAATCACGCAAGTTATCTTGTTGTCGTACTGTCTCGATCTCCTATCCATAGACGATCACACGAAGTGTGAACCGATTAGTTGTATTGTCTCGACTCAGTCCATAAACAATCACTTTCGAAGAAAGGACTTATAGGTGGAAAAGTTTTAGATTGAGGTATATTTGGGTACCCTCGTCTTTTCAGACTGAGCTCCCTCCATCGATCAAGATCTTCTTTATAGTCCATCTTGAGACAGATAGTGTGAGCACCAGGGGATCGTTATGATCTTCCATATCTTCCTCAACATCATCGGCAGAAAAAGTCAGTGGTGCATTCATCCAATCTTCATGTCCATCTACTTCTTCTCCATCAATCTTATACAACTCACAATAGTACTCGAATTTTTTTCTCAATCTCTTTCCTATTTGCTCAGTCAGCTTCGGACCGCTGGGCTCTGAACAAGAAATGGTGTTGATCGTTCGGTCATTCTCAGGTAAGTGAACTTTCTTGCTTCGATGGGTCCTTTCCTCGGGCTATGGTTTCTGAACGTATTGCCTGGGATCTCTAGCGTCAATCAACTTCTGGATCATTATCTTGAGATGTTTGCACTTCTCTGGTTGGTGACCGTTGAAGCAGTGGTACTCACAGTAATCCCTTGATTTCTTGGATCTTGGTGGCTGATTTTCCCTTTGACCATCGCCATTCGAGGTTGATTAGGTCCAGTATAGTCGATTTCGGGCATCTCGACAGTAATCTCGGCGATTTTTCTGGTTTCGGCTTTAGAGGAGCCAATATCGACATTCTCGCTGAGACGAGATCTCACCGGTAATATTGTCGGAATTGTTCAATCTCGGGTGCAATTTCGGCCGGAATTTCGTTGGTTTCAAGGTTTCCACTCAATTGAAACTCCTCAATCAAAATCTACGCAATACACAAATCAAACAAACAAAAGAAACTCCATACAAAAATCAGTATCACCACTAATCAACCTTATTAGAGACCACCATTGTAGACCAAAACTTTCATATGTTTGATTCTCTAATTAGTGAGCAATTTTTTTTTCTTCTAATCTAACACCATAATCACCCCTGTTAATATTAAAAATCTTTCACCAATCTAGTTTCTCCCTTTTCCTGTTTTTTTAATTTCTCCAAATCATTATCCATTAAACCAAAGTCTTAACCTCAAAGATTTGGCAAGTATCACTGTTGGTTGTTGTGGTTGACTCGTTCTCTTAATCAATCAATCAATTCCTTAATTTAATCACCTTTTGTATAATCACTGCTCTTGTGAGACAGTCAGAGATATGAGAAATACAATTCTTAGGAAAACTGAGAAATTTAGAGACAAAGAGAAATTCAATTCTTAATCATTTTTTGTACAATCAATTCCTAATTTAATGATTTCCTTAATCAATCAATCACTGCTCTTGTGAGAGACTTACAGAGAAAGAGAAATTCAATTCTTAAGAAAAATGAGAGAGTTAATAGTCCACCTTGTCCTTCATCTCGCTCATTTTCTCACAACTAATAACGGTGGCTTAAAAAAAAGTATACAGGTGTTGCGGATTTTCCGGTACATGAGAGTTAATTGACACACGTAACTATATTAAGTTTTTATCATTACGAGTGTACAAACTGTCCATTTTTATATCCTTAGAGCATCTCCAACGGGTTGTGATGTGTTTCCTACGTGGTTGGTGTAGGAATACATCCTCTCAAATTGTAAACTCCAAAAATCCCTAGATTTTAGGACTATTGGAAAGATTATCTCCGACCGATAGAAGTGTAGCTTGATATGTTAATCTACTTGTATTTATCTAATTAGTTGGACATGTTTTCTTCTTTTTTAACTTTGATTTGATTGGTTAAAATTTGAAATTATATTTATCACATCCTCTAGGAGAAACTCTAAAACCAGAGGACGGATTAGAGGATGTGCTAATAACTAACTCGCCACATTATCCTCACACTGTGCTTCACATCTCCGTTGGAGAACAATTCTTGACAAAAAGTATAAAAATCCGATGTGGCCTAAAATTTAGGAGTTTAATGTTGTCCCGTTGGAGATGCTCTTACGAGTGTACAAACTGTCCATTTTAAACTATTATTAGTACTCGGAGATTCCGGCCGAATGCTTTGGCGAGATGGTTTTGTCTCAGTGTCTCGGACCCAGCCGAGACAAGCTTAGAAGCGAGATAGACCACGTTGGTTCGGTCCTTGATCTCCCTTAAGATGCGAACGTAGCTGGTGTTAAGCTTCGTGTAGAACTGATCTTCGAACTTTTGATCGTTGCGCCGATGATCATCTCTGAAAATGCGGGGGTCTAACAACCACACCCAAATATTCGTTTGTCAATCTAAGAGGACTTACTCCAATATACTTTCTAGAGAATCAACTAGACAGTCAGACTCAATCTAGAGAAAAGTATATACAAGTGTTTATATCTCTAACTCTTAATTCAATCTGCAATCAGCAAATAGAAATCTGCGAGCCCGATTGAATATAAGAGGAGTAACTTGAACGGTACCAAAGACCAATGTTCAAGTGTCAATCAATTTAAATAAACAACCAAAGGTTGGATTATCTAATTGATTGATCTTAACGCACAACCTGTGATATTTTAATTATATAACAAAATATAATGCGGAAAAGAAATAACACAGACACCATAATTTTTTTAACGAGGAAAACAACAAATGCAGAAAAACCCCGGAACCTAGTCCAGTTTGAACACCACATTGTATTAAGCCGTTACAGATACTAGCCTACTACCAATGAACTTCGGACTGGACTTTAGTTAAACCCTAATCAATCTCACTGATTCAAGGTACAGTTGCGTTCCTTACGTCTCTGATCCCAGCAGGATACTACGCACTTGATTCCCTTAGCTGATCTCACCCACAACTAAGAGTTGCTACGACCCAAATTCGAAGACTTGATAAACAAATATGTCTCACACAGAAAAGTCTATAGAATTAATAAATCTATCTCCCACAGAAATACCCTAGAGTGTTTGTTCCGTCTTTTGAGAAATCAAGGTGAACAAGAACCAATTGATAACCCGGACTTATATTCCCGAAGAACAACCTAGTATTTTCAATCACCTCACAATAATCTAAATCGTATGATGGCGAAACTAGATATTGTGGAATCACAAACGATGAGACGAAGGTGTTTGTGATTAATTTTTATCTTGCCTACCGGAGATTAAATCTCGAGCAAATCTTAGAGAAGATAGTACTCAAACGATAGAATCGGGAAAGATCAGAACACGCAACTACAAAGAAAATAGTTAGGTCTGGATTGACAATCCCAATGAAGTCTTTGAAGTCGTTAACCTACAGGGTCTCGATAGAAACCTAAGGTTAAAGGAGAATCGACTCTAGTTGATGAAACTAGTAACATACAGGAGGTGTGGGGATTAGGTTTCCCAGTTGCTAGAGTTCTCCTTTATATAGTTTTCAAATCAGGGTTTGCAATCCAAGTTACCTTGGTAACAAAGAATTAAATATTCACCGTTAGATGAAAAACCTGATTCAACCAAGCTAATATCTTTCAACCGTTAGATCGAACTTAGCTTGTTACACACAAACTCTCATTTAGGTTTATGTAACCGTACCCAAACGTGTACACCATGTTGGCTCAACAATAGTTAACCGAAGTTAGCCATATGATTAGTCTTATATCAACCTTATTCATCTTAACCATAACTAGTTCAAATGACTCAAATGAAACTAGTTAAAGAGTCGTTCAATTGCTATATTCTCATAGAAGTATACAAGAACACAATTGAAAAAAAATCTGTTTGATTCACTCGAATCAATTCATGAACATTATAGCCACGGTTTGCAACCATTGCATTCCTTATTTTATAAATTTTTAAGTTCATGTACACAACCGATTTTAGAAAGTAACCAACTCAAGTATGCAAATGGGAACGCATACTTAAGTAGCCGGACCGAGTTTAGTTACGCCAGTACGCGTACGGGTGCACATACCAATTTACACTTCCAAACTCCAGAAGAAATTCACGGACGTGAGACTTCCGCTAGTATGCGTAAGTGTACGCATACTTTCCCAGACATCCAACAACCGCCGGTACGCATACTTCAGGTTCCCGGTTTTGGACATATTACACAAATGTGAGAACACACTATGTTTATATCCAGACATGGTTACTTGATTCTAAACTCTTTATTTCAATCATTGAAACTTTCTTAGAAGATGACAATAGCCGTTTTCACACACTATTAGCATCAAAGCAATTTTCAAGATATTGAAATAATCATAACGAAACATTCCAGGTCTACACCAAATGATTGTATCACACAAACCATATAAGATGTTACTCGGCAATTTTCACATGATCATATTTTGACATTCGTCAAGAATATAAGATGAACTTGGTCGAAGCGAAAGCTTGCCAACACATATTTCGAGAAATATGTAAGCGAGATAAACTCAGTTCGAAATGTCAAATGTGTATAATAGAAAACTATATCGTAACACGACTTATCTATCAATATAGGAGATAAAGTAGAAATAGACTTTCCAAGTGATAGATGAGTTTCAGTCTCCACATACCTTTTGTTGATGAAGTTCCACAAGCTCCCCTTAGCAGTTCTTCGTCTTCAAATGATGAACGTCGTGAAGTCTAAGGCTCAACTACACAATATATATATGTCCTAGTACGAGACATCTATAAATAGGCTAGAAATCAAGACTTATAGTTTTGATCACTAACATTGACAAACATGCTTGAGATAGCAACGCATGCGAGTTCGACCGAGCAGTGCTCTAACAATCTCCCCCTTTGTCAATTTTAACGAAAAAACTATCAATACATATGGATTACAAAATAAATAAAACTTTGTAGCTTCTCATCCAAATGCTTGATCTCCTTGGCATCTTCAACACGACTCGAAATCTTCGTCACTTCCAAGTACTTCATGATTCTAAATGTGTTCGATTCAGCATCATAGTTGTTGAAGATCCGTAGCGATAACAATGAGAAAACAAGTGCTCTCGATCATTGTTAAAAAGTGTCATAGTATTATTATTCCACGGCATCAAAGTTCAATAGTATCACAACTTTGACAACAATACTATGGTGATATGTATCACTCCCCCTTAGTCAATACTTCATCTCGACATGAAAACCACTCCCCTTACATAATGATCCATAAAACATATGTATTTGTAGTATGAAACTACACATTAATTCTCCCCCTTTTTTTCAATATAAATTGGCAAAGGTACGAAAACTAGTGAGATCCTCATGAAATTTTCTTATAGATACTTCATGACCAAAAGAGAATAACATACCAACTTATTTAGATGCAATCATAAAGCCGAAGCTAAATGCATTCATCAAGGAGTTTATAAAGATACAAGATAACCCTTATAATATTCCACATCCGCACTCCCCACAAAGATTTGGCAATTAAGCACAAGTTCAAAAAGAACTCTCCCCCATAAAATGTCATTCTCGAAAGAGCAACAAAGGCGACCTTGCTTTTACAAAAAAATAAGGATTTGTTTGGATATAACCAAATCACATGACAACATGGATTTGAATCCAAAAATCTCAATTGAACCAACCACAAAAATGATCAATTCAATTGGCCGTACTCGACATAAGAGAACGTACGGAGCAACACAGTATATGCACAAAAATGTGGATCAGAGAAAGACCAATACTGAGGAATAAACAAGGATTCATTCTATTTTTCATCACTATTTCCACAATGACATATAATAGTGTTAGAGCACTGCTCGGTCGAACTCGAAAGCGTTGCTATCTCAAGCTTGTTTGTCAAGTTTAGTTGCCAAAACTATAAGTCTTGATTTCTAGTCTACTTATAGCTAAGTCTCGGACTAGGATATAAAGTGCAGTTGAGCTCTAGACTCCACGGTGTTCATCATACAAGACGAAGAACTACTCAAGGAACTGGTGGAACTTCATCGACTAAAAGGTATGTGGAGACTTGAACTTATCTATCACTCAAAAGTATATCTACTCTATCTCCTATCTTGAGACAAAAGTCGTATTGCTATATAGACTTCGATTATACACATTTGCTATTTCGAGCCGAGTTTATCTCGCTTATCTATTTATCAAAATATGAGTTGGTAAGCTTTCGCTTTGGCCAAGTTCATCTTTACAAGTGACAAAAGTCATGTTGATTATTTCAATATCTTGAAAATTGCTTTGATAAAAAATAGTGTGTGAATAACCTCTATTTAACATCCTCTAAGAATGTTTCAATGATTGAAATGAGATTTTAGAATATATAACCATGGTTGGATATAAACATTGTGTGATAAATCATATGTGTGTAAGTCCATAATCCTTGAACCAAAGTATGCGTACTTTGCTGCTCAGGATAACCGGAACTAAAGTCCGCGTACCTGTACGCGCACTGCCGGAAGTTCACGTCCCGTGAATTTCTGCTGGAGTTTGTGAACTGAAAACTTAATCCGTGTACTTAAGTCTGCGTACAGGTATGCGTACTTAAGTGGGTTATTTTCTAAAAACGGTTATTCGTGAACTAAGACATATATAAACTAAGGAATTCATATTTGCAAACCGTGGTTATAATGTTCATGAATCGATTCGAGTGAATCAAATCGTTTTTGCTTCGATTGTGTCTTATATACTTCTATGAGATCTAAGCAATTGAACAACTCTCTAACTAGTTCTTTTGAGTCATTTGAACTAGTTATGGTGAAGACGAATAAGGTTGATATGAAAGTGCTCATACGGCTAACCATTTGGTTAACTACTGTTGAGCCAACTAGGTGTACACGTTTAGGTACGGTTACACAAACCTAAATGAACGTGCATTTCATTTGTGTATAACAAGCTAAGTTCGATCTGACGGTTGAAAGATATTAGCTTGAATCTAATCATATTTTCATCTAACGGTGAATATTGAATGCTTTGTTACCAAGGTCGAGTCGATTCTCCTTTAACCTTAGGTTTCTACCGAGACCCTGTAGGTTAATGACTTGAAGACTTCATTGGGATTGTGAAGCCAGACCCAACTATTTTCTCTAGAGTTGCGTGATCTGATTTTGCTGTTTCTATCGTATTGAGTACAATTCTAAAATTGGCTCGAGATTAATTTCTCCGATAGGCAAGATAGAAAAGTAGTCACAAACATCTTCGTCTCATCGTTTGTGCTTCCACAATATCTTGTTTCTCTAGTCGATTAAGATTATTGTGAGGTGATTGATATTTTATAGGACCAGAATATCGCAACACCAATACCCTTGCGAAATCCATGAACGACACACTGCGAATATATCGCAGATTGGTAATAAAAATGACGCAACGGATGACGACATCCTGAACACGAGAAAGATGTGAAGACCTAGCGAGATTTAGGAGTGTTGCGAGATTTAACATTTGAATACTTGCG
Organism: Papaver armeniacum; assembly: GCA_023531295.1. Lineage (NCBI taxonomy): Eukaryota > Viridiplantae > Streptophyta > Magnoliopsida > Ranunculales > Papaveraceae > Papaver > Papaver armeniacum. The sequence continues at coordinate 113,084 of JAJJWW010015597.1, forward strand.
AGAGTGTCGCAAGTCATATCCGAAAATAAAGGACAGCATAGCTGTCATCCACTATGTAATGTCCTATATAAAGAGCCGAATAGGCTTAAGAAAAAGGGAGAGATCTTTTTAGAGGAGAGAGAAAGTCTAGAGTAGCAATTATATTCTTGATTTCATTTCCTTCTTGTAAAATTTCTAACTCAATTAATAAAGAGATTGATTGTTGATCTTGAAGATGTGTTGAATATTATGAATTCTTGTGAGGGATGTATTGTAGGATTTCCTGCAACTACATATGGCGCTAGAAACATGGATTGAAGATTGATAATGTAATTTGAAGGAATTTGGAATAACAGGTAAAGAATTTTACATAATTTTTAAACAACTCATAAAGATTGAAAAATGGCTAGAAGAAGAAATATATCAAAACAACCAACAACTGTTAGAGGGAGTAGGAGGCTTGCTGGAAGAGAGAGAGAGATGAAACTGGGGAATCTCTAAGAGTGCACACAAGAAACAATGGGGAAAATCAAGTTCAACCGCCAATTCAACGTACACCAATACAAAATAGAACTGTGGATTATGACAGAGTGAGTGTACATACTTGGCGATCAGATTCTGCAGATGAAATGGGAGAAGAGCAGCAATTAGGAAGCAATGGACGAGAGGAGAGAGATCAAGAAGTAATTGGAGGAATAATTCATGGAAATGAAGAGATTGTAGCGTTAGAAGCATTGAGGCAAATAATACATGAATAAAGGCGATTAGAAGCGGAAGAACGTGCAAATATGACAAGGCAAAATCATGAGTTGAGGATGGAAAACATGAGATTACAAAATAGAAGGTCAAGAAGCACTACAAGGTCAAGTTCAAGAATAATTAGAGAAGAAATAAGACAAAATTTGCCTATAGAAAATGCTAATGAAGAAACTCGAGAGGGAGTACAAAATCCAGGCGAAGAACGTCGCGAAGGAAGAGAAATAATGGAAGATCGTTATATCCAACGTGCTGAAACCCTTCAAAATGGGCAAAACGATAGAAATCAGGGAAATAGACAACGTCAGGGGCGAAATAATCAAGATGGCGAAGAAAATCAGGAAGAAGGAAGGAGAATATTACATGGGAGAGAAGTTCAAAGAAACCGAAAAATAATTGAAGAAGAAATTGAAAGACACTACGCTGAACAAGCACGTCTAACTTGCGAAAGGGAAAGATTGAGAGCAGAAGTGGAAGAACGGGAGCTACAAGAGGAAATTCGCCAGAACAATCATGATAATCGAGAAAGAAGGCGTGAAAAAAATTGCAATAATGGTAATATCAATGAAGAATATGATAGAGTACAAAATAGAGCTGAAAGGCGGCAAAGAAGAGAAAATGAGAAATATAATGGTGTGCGAATTCATGAAAGAAATGAAAGAGAAGATCGCAGAGAAAGACGAGAAGAAAATGATGAACAAGAAACTCAAAACAAATATGAACATAGAAGAAGAGATGCAGAGTTAAAAAAGACCAGTGGATCCAAATTCTGGTGTAAATGAACAAATTTTGAGAGAGCTAGCGGAAATGAGAGGAATGCTAAATAATAAAAAAGAAGGAGGTAAGAGACAACTGGATGAAGCCATAAAAGAAGCTGCGAAAACCCCATTCACACGAGAAGTACAATTAGGAGGAATACCCCAAAAGTGCAATTTACCTGCGTTAACCAGCATTTTTGATGGAACAACTTGTGCAGTACAACACATCAAAGCTTATGTGAGATGTATGCTATAATGAGAGAACCATGATGCTATATTGTGCAAATATTTTGCATCAAGTTTAACAGGAGAGGCCTTAAAATGGTTTGAAGGTTTGCCAAAGAATACTATAACATCTTTCAACCATTTGCATGCTATATTTTTAGGGGCGTATATAAGTAACAACTCCTCGCGACCTGGCATTGAAGATGTATTTGGGTTAAAACAAAGGGTTGGTGAAAGCTTGAAACATCTAACCGTGAAGTGGAAGACAATGTGTAGTGATATGTCTGGTCGTGTGGATGAAAGATATCTCATTCTGTCATTCATTAACGCAATGTTCGCAACCAATCTGTTATACATTCAAATTTTCAGAGTCAAGAATACGATCACAATGACTGAGTTGCGAGAACTTCGGGAGGAGTATATTGCTCTTGAGGAAAAGCAAAATGAGATGGAATCATACCCCATTGCGAACACAAGTTCAAAAGCAGCGAATGAAAGCTTGTTACCTAAGTTGATAAATACAGTGGCGAGCACCTCGCAAGGGCAACAAGAGAGGATAATGGGTGATAATAAGCAAAAGCTAGTAGCTATGGGAAGTCATGATCAAGAAGAATTCGAGAGAGAGAGAAATTCTATAGCCGTGGTGGAAATAACAAAATCCAAAGACTTGATCAGCCGCAAGAAACTTATGGAGGTCAGAGGCAAAACTATCACAGAGGACAGCGAAGTCACAAGATAATATGGGAAGAAATCAAAATGCCAGCTTTGAATGCTAGCGTGGAGAAGATATGGGAAGCTATAATCCTAATGGAAAATATACCCGCACCATGGAACATGGGGAGTGAACCACCTCCAAGCTACAAAAGTAATGAATTTTGCTCTTATCATCATTTCCATGGACATACAACAAATGACTGCAGAAATATAAAGAGAATCATTCTCAGGATGATAGATCAGGGAAAATTAAATCACTTTCTAATAGGACGAACACAAACTCAAGCATTACCACCTCCTCCAGATACTCACAAACCAAACACAACAAAAGAAAGAGAAACATTTGTGATTGAAATTGGCGCAAAGGCAAAGAATATGTTTTTAACTCTATCGTACAGTCATACAAGACAATTGAAGATTTTCACGATAACACTCTCAGCAGGGTTTTCGCAAGAGATGCCGATAATAGAGAAATAATGAACACTGCGAAGACATCGCCACTGGAAGAATGGCAAAAGCGGACTATCTCTTTTACCGAGAAGAAGTACACGAGGGTGGAGAAATGCACGACAACCCATTAGTGGTAAGATTAGAGATTAACCCAGAACCTAGCGAGGATGAAGATGATGAAACTGAGAATTCATGGGCAATCAACAGAATTTTGATCGATACTGGAAGTTCCGTAAATATCCTTTTTTATCATACTTACAAAACTATGGGAGGGAAAGATGAAGATCTAATACCTTCAACTTACAAAATCTATGGTTTTAACAGTATCGCAAATAATCCTAAAGGAGAAGCTCATATGCGAATTCCACTTTGAAAGGATTGTCCTCTGAAATTTTATTCTGTGTAGTCGATGTGGAAACACCATACAACGCATTGATTGGACGACCTTGGTAACATGAGATTCTAGGTGTGGCATCGACTTTCCATCAATGTATCAAGTTCCCTCATCCCAATGGTATTGGAATCATAAAAGGAGATTGGATTGAAGGAAAGAAGTGTTATGAAATTGATATAGAATCTTGCGAAGAAAGAGCTGCGAAGAAGAAGAATTGGAAACACAACATCAAAGAAAAACAAAAAAGTGAAAGATTGATGGTAGATGTAATAGAACAGAGAGAAGAAGAAACGCTGCAAAACCAATGTATGATGAAGATAAGAAGTGGCGAAGACTTCGCAGCAGACAAGAAACTGACAGAAAAATTCAAAAATGCAGAGGCAGAGAGGAGCAGAAGTAAGAGACTTAAACAGTGAATGTATTTGTTGATTTTATGACTGAGAAGAAGGGAAGATGTATGGTTGATCTTAAAAAAAATAAATAAATAAATAAATAAATAAATTATTGGCAAAAGAGTTGCAAAGATGAGATTGCGAAATTGTAAAAGAGCCGATATGCAGAAGAAGAAAATATCTTTTATGAATTACAAAGATGAGATTGCGAAATTACAAAAGAGCTAATATGCAGAAGAAAAAAAGAAAACAATCAGAAAGGGGCGAACCTGCTATGGCGTACACCCTAGTTCGCGAAATCAAAATTTCGCAAGAGGCAAATGTAAGACCTAAAGTACATCATAAAAGGGGGTACCTGTTGACATGGCTCAGGGAAAAGGTTACACCGCCCCTGGAACCCGAGTCATGGATATTTGGGGTTAATAAAGCCAATCCAGGAGAGGTACCTCGGATTTTCAACCTAAGGTTATGACTCAGGTTGGACGACTGAGGGTCTCTTCTAAGGAGTCAGCATCTGATCAAGGCGTCGAGGTACACGGTTGAGCCAAGAGTGCAGGGCATTTGAAGTGTCTCGGCCATTCTTGGCAAGTCTTGACTATGCTGCACTCGGCCCGAAGAAAACTCCACTTAGGGTGCAGTCTCGTAACCATAAGCCCTATAGGCAAAAGGGATAAGAGGCTGCGAAAACAACTGGTTATTGTTAAGACCTGATGGGAGGAGCCAACCTTGTATGGTAGAGGTACGCCTCCTTGAAGGGTCAACCAGGGGGAAGATAAGGGCGGAACCCTCCATTAGGAAGCTGATAAGTGTCTTAAGACGCAAATGTAATGAGGCTTTATTTTTGCAAGAAAATTTAGGCTTGTCATATTTGTGCGACAATCCTGAAGAGGCAATAATACAAAAGACAAAGATAAGACGAGATCAATGGGTCAGTACATGAAAGTGTAAGGACGTCCTACGATTTCTTCGCAAGACGGCAATGTCATGGGGCTTTATTTTCGCAAGAATTTTTAGGCCTGTCATATTGTCGCAACAAAAATTTCAAAGAAAGAGTTAAGGCAAGATCAATGGGTTTTTGCATGCAAATGCAAAAACGTCCTGCGATTTTGTCGCAATGACAAGAGGTGGCGCAATAAGACTTTTAACTAGGAAGGCAAAATAAGACCACATAAGAGAAAAGAAAAAAAAAAAAAAAAAAAAAACTTGGAAGTAACCAAGAAATACTTACTTGCGAAAATTCAGCAGAAACAGTTGCGAGATTGAGGCATGAATACATATCGCTATTCGAAAGTAGCTTGCTTAATCTTTCATCTGAATACAAATACCAGAGGCAAGTATAAAAATGTTATTTGTCTTCATATGATAGATTTACGCACTCATAAAATGAAAGGTTGATAATATATTGATTAATTATATTGCAAAAAAGAATTGCTCTTTTAACATGTGCAGAAAGGAACAACAAAGTTAGAGCTTGTATTTGAAGATCCAGGAAATTCGCAGCAAAGGATTATAAAAATAGAAGATTAAAAGAATGAATGTACAGATATTACAAAAAGAGAAGGAAGAAAATAGAACTATTTCTCGTTTGATTCTTCTTCTTCATCATCTTCATCAGATCCTTCTACTTCTTCATCTCCATCAGATTCCTCTTCTTCACTAGCATCACTGTCAGAGATATCCAGAGAAGGCACATTCATGGGGATTTCTTCAAGAAGGCAAGGATATGCAGAATGAGGGATACTATTGTCGTCATGAGACCATTTTAATAGTCTGATTGCGAAAAAGAGTAGCATCATTCTTAAAATTCGCAACAGCAATCTGTAGTTGCCTCTTCAATCTATAATATTTATCATCCCGAGAAGAAAGGTTCTTTGCGAGTTGCTCCTTCTCAGACTCAAGTTCTTCAATTCTTTTACGAAATCTCTCTTCATCTCCTGCGAACATGTGACAATGAATCAGCAACTTAACGACAATTTCATGAAAGACAAACAGTTAAATAAAGAAGAACAATTAACAACCTTCTCTGTCAGAAATCATATCCCTAACCAAGGCCGTATGCTCAGCTTGAAGACTAACATTAACACCTAAATTATTTCTGGCGTCATCTAGAACTTTCGCAGCCCAAGCAAATTCATCGTCATTATTTATGAGAAGAAGGGAGCGAATTTGATTCTCTCTTTCGCTAAGTATAGCATTTTTTGCGGTTAGATTCATCTCGTTTAATTTGAACTTCAAGAAGAGTCTTTTGGAATTTCGCTAATGCTTGAGCACCTTGTCTAACGATGCGATCTTTATCATCTATGAGATCACTGATTTTGGTTCTTAAAGTATTAATTTTTTTCTTTAGAATTAAGATAGAGACGCTTAAATTGGTTGGCTAAGCCTAAACTAGATCTATGATCAATTTCTAAGAGGCGAAATTTGGATTGAAGTTCATTTAGAGGAAGAGATTTAATCTTGTCATTTGAAAAACTGTTCAAAGAATTGTTGAGGTGATCAAGAAGAGCATTTTTATCCATAGGGTCAGGGAATGAGTGAAGAAGAATGGCTTCATCAGAAAGGTTATAGACGTCTGCGAAAATGGTAAGTGAGATGAGGGAAGATAATGAGAGAACAAAACAAAGGAAAAGAGAAAAGTCTCATACCATAAAGTTGTTGGTTGGCACTTTAAAGACTAGATATCTTATTCTCCTGGGTGGAAGAATCAGCTTCTAATTGCTTAGTCTTCTCGCGAAGAGTAGCAGCTTCAGCTTCCAGTTCTTCATTTCTCTTGCGAAGTTGAAGATTCTTCTTTTCAAGAATACCGCGCCTTTTCTCAAGATCTGAGGCAACAACGAAGGAAGCTCTCTCGGTCTGTAAAGGAAATTGAAGAAATTATCAAGATATAACTTAAAATCAAAATTATGAAGAAATAGGGGAACAAAGACATACCAAGACACCAAGCGAATTTAGAAAGCTGGGAGTCACTGATCTGGAGACCCCATGAAGAGAATCATCACCCTCTAGTAAAGGAGCATCGCAGATACTCGCTAGAGCTTTGCACATACTAGAAAGACGATCATCTCCAATCCCTTGCATGGAGTCAGAGAAGATGCTGAACAAATGTGCCATAGAAGATTCAGTTCGAAAATCCTCCTTTGCAAGAGAAGTATCAACATCATCGTTATCTTCATCATCAGAGCTTTCGCTGGATTGAAGATTTGAAGGAGAGGGAGAGTGAATCTTTCGTTTCTTTGAAGATGGGGCAGTGGACTTCTCTCTGCGAAGAGGACCTTTACCCTTGCCTTTAGTCTTCGCAACCTTAGAACTTTCTTCTTCTTCAACAACTTCAACACCAACCTTCGCACACGAATGAAGATAAGAAACAGAGGCAACAATATTGTTAAAAATAATAAAGAAAAGTATTTCTTACTTCATCCGTGATCGAACGGAGCGCCGCTAGGGTACTTGCCTTAGCAGTCCTTTTGTAGCTTCTTCTCAACTTGGTAATCTGAAAATTTCGCAAGATTAATAGGTATAAAAAGGAGTGAAGATTATAAACTGAGCGAAATTTAGGAAGTATACCTCTTTTGTTTTCTCAGGCCAGTTAAAAACCCAAGGTTGATAATTGGCGAGATTCGCAGGAAGCACATTTGAACCTGAAATATAAGGTCCTTTCAAAACTAGCGGAAAGACGCACCACCTGTTGTCTTTAGAGTGACGAGGAATATTGTTCTTGCCCGAATGCCATTCGATGTCTTGCATAAGTATTTTATTGCTGGCAACATTTTCTTTCCTCTTCAAGCGAGCACCCCAGCGAGTTCTATCATTCTTCATGTTTATTACTTCATAGTTTTTGAAGAAGCTCTCTACTGTATATTTTTTCGGCGAATATCTCTAAGTCCTTAAATTCAGGATCCCTGACTTCTTTGGGGTAAAGAGACCCCTTACCATTACCACGGTTGGCGAACTCAAGCATTAAGCGAATACAATCCCCGCTCAATTGGTAGATGGCTCGCGAGAATTTCGCATGAGCAAGAATTTCATAAAATAAGGGAAGATCAGGGTCATAGAGAGGAATGGGAAGGCTAGCGAGAATCTTACCTAGCGAAATTATGATTTCCTTATCATCACAATGATGATCAGAAAACAGTTTGGCAGAAAGAATGGATTTAGATTCTTGATTGGGAATGGTGGTTAATATGAAACCTTTCTCTTCGAAATCTTTCTGAACCTTTTCCAGAGAAGTTTCATATTTACGACCAACTGGAGGCATTTTCAGAGTATGGGAATGAAGAGAAAATTGAAGATCAAAAGAAGGTTAAAGAAGAAGATTTACGATGGCGTGAAGCGGAAGTTACGGAGAGATGTTGAAGAAAAATTGCAGGAGAAAGCAAGAAGGAAAGTAAAAAGAAGAAGAAAGGAGTAAGAAAAAAAAATATATATAGAGAGAAGGTTTCTCGAAAAGGCAAACAAATTTAATGCGAAGAGTAGACATGAACGGTTGAGAAATAGTGGTTGAAAAAGACGTGTCAAGAAATGGATGGAAGAAGAGATACGTGTAATAAATTCTGCATAAAAGTACAGAATCATGTCAATACAGAAAAATATGATAAAATGAACAGCTGCGGCATTTTCAAAGTACTAGTTCTCATGACATTCTCTCCTTCGCAGAGAAGACATGAGAAGAGGCAAGATGTAGGACCAGAATATCGCAACACCAATACCCTTGCGAAATCCATGAACGACACACTGCGAAGATATCGCAAATTGGTAATAAAAATGACGCAACGGATGACGACATCCTGAACACGAGAAATATGTGAAGACCTAGCGAGATTTAGGAGTGTTGCGAGATTTAACATTTGAATACTTGCGAGAGTGTCGCAAGTCAGATTCGAAAATAAAGGACAGCATAGCTGTCATCCACTTTGTAATGTCCTATGTAAAGAGCCGAATAGGCTTAAGAAAAAGGGAGAGATCTTTTTAGAGGAGAGAGAAAGTCTAGAGTAGCAATTATATTCTTGATTTCATTTCCTTCTTGTAAAATTTCTAACTAAATTAATAAAGAGATTGATTGTTGATCTTGAAGATGTGTTGAATATTATAAATTCTTGTGAGGGATGTATTGTAGGATTTCCTGCAACTACATATTTCTAGGCTGTTCTTCGGGAATATAAGTCTGGTATATCAATTGGTTCCTGTTCACCTTGATTTATCAAAAGACGGAACAAAACTCGTAGGTATTTAAAGTGGGAGGCAGTTTATCTATTCCTGTAGACTTTTACGTGTGATACATATTTGTTTATTAAAGTCTTCGACTTTAGGTCGTAGCAACTCTTAGTTGTGGGTGAGATCAGCTAAGGGAATCAAGTGTGTAGTATCCTGCTGGGATCAGAGACGTAAGGAGCGCAACTGTACCTTGGATCAGTGTGAGATTTGTAGTAGCAGGTTTTCCCACACTACACCCCTCACTATATTTTGGTTAATTAATCCATTGAAAGTTGCATAATTGAGAATGTTTATTGATTAATTTCACCAGTTGTTTACACAGAAAAAGTAGGATTACACTTAACAAATAAAACACTCTTGAACTTTCTCTCTCCTAATGACTTGCCCAACAATTCCAAAAAGATCCCCCTACAACAGACTCACTCGACCCTTTATATAGGGTAATACATAGTGGATGACAGCTAAGCTATCCTTTATTTTCGGGAATGCCTCGCGAAGTGTCGCCAATGTACAACTATTCAATCTCGCGACACTTCTTAATCCTCTTGAGATCTCACATCTTCTTTATGTCTACTTTGTCGTTATTCTTTGCGTCGTTTATTTTAGTTCTCTCTGCGCCTCGCGACATCGTTGTTTATTAACCATGAGTCTGTATATTGCGATATTATGGTCCTACATCTTGCCTCTTTTTCCTTGAATATTGCTTGAGAGCGATCTTTAAGGAAAAATCATTGTTGCAATGATCTTTGGTCTTGATGAAGGAACAAGCGAAGAATCTTTGTACTTGAAAAGTACGTACTTGCCTCTATTCTTTTGCGATGTTCGAAGCTCCTATACTCGAAGTGTCATTTCTTGCCTCATGTGTTGCGAGAGAATAATCGGTTTCGCAATCTCTTCTCGCTTTATTAGGAAATATGTCATATATTTGAATTTGTTAAATTTCTTTTCATCAAGTTTCCTTGGATTTAGGTAATGACCGTTAACACGTGTCTATATTTGCCTCTTTTCCAGGCGCATTTAATGTTATCAAATTCGTAATATCTTTTTCACATCTATTTATAGGAGTGTTCCTTGTGAAGAAATTTCTTTTTCCCTTTCATCTTCTTCATAAATCGCAAGCATTTCTCTTCTTCATCGTTCTGCAATCATTCTGCAAGTGTTTGTCTGCTGTTTTCCTTCTTCATCCTCTTCTCTTCTTCTGCTTCTTCCTATCAATTGTTGCTCTCATGGCATCCAGGTTTGTTAATCTTGCCATATCTAATTTGATCTTGTGGTTAATTGCTTTGAAGTTAGTTTTTCTTGTTGAAATCACACTGGTATGCTTAACTTTATAGTTCTTTTTCTGCCATTGTTGTTTAGCAAGAACCAACCCAAAACCAGATTTACCGTGAAGGACCCTTTTCTTTCTTTGGGCTCGCCATCGGAACCTTCTTCGCAACAAGAATCTCCTACGCAGCCAAAGCCTACTTCGCGAACAAAATCTATAATTACCAAAAGAAAGCCTGCGAGTGACAAGGTATTTAAGAAACATTTCTTTTTTATGAGCAATATATTGTTGCCTCTGTTTCTTACTTAACTTGTTACTCGCAGGATGATGGAAATACTGACAGAACTCCTAAAAGGCTTCGCCAACCCAAGCCTGTTACTCCCAGTGTTCCATTTCCTTCTTTCAAACCTTCTTCTCCTTCTGCGAAATCTTCGCAGGATAGCTTCATGCCTCTTTCTTCTGATATCATTACTTGCGACAAAGCTTCTATGCCTCAACTCCGCATAGACCAAGTTCCTCATAATTCCCCTACTACAAACGATCCCATACCTCCTCCTGTTACCCACTTGTCCTTGCCATTTCTCCAATCACTCCTCTTCCGAAACTTCCTCTTCTCACGAGGTTCCTTTGACAAAGGACGACTCATCTTCTTTGTTTGAACAAATTCCTCTAAGCTACTTGAGAAAATTTGGAGGGGATAGATGTGGCCTTTAAGGTTCTTTACGATCTCGTGAGTGATGCCAAGCAGGACTTCACGACCCTATCAAATCTCATGTTTGCGAGATTTTAAGTAAGCACCTTGGTCCTGACAGAACCTCGCAAGCTTCTTTGATTCAAGAAATTAATAAGCTGAAGGATGATCTCCAAGTTATGACTGCGAAGTGTAATAATCTTCACCTTGAAAATCAAAAATTTCACAACATCTCGTTAGATCGTGATAACCTTCGCAAGAAGAATGAGGAATTAAAAGGTATGCTCTTGCCGTCCCTCCATTTTTTTTTTTTTTTTTTTTTTTTTTTTTTTTTTTACAACTCAAATTCCCTGTTCGTTCTCCAAGCATTAAACCAGAACGAATAATGGAGATATATCAAATGGAATCCATTGTTGAAGAAGTTCGAGTTGAGAGAGATGGTTGGATGGAGCAATATAATCTCTTAGATAATCTTCACACTTATGCAGCTGATCAAATAAATAACTTGTCGAAAGAAAACTTTAATTTATCGCAAAAAGCAAGACTTGTTAAGTAATGATTTATCTCGCCTCTCTTATGCTTTGACTAAATCGATTTGGAGTTGCAAACTTTATCGGATGAGAATCGAACTCTTTCACAAGAGAAACGTTTCTGTTGAATAAGGTGGCGAGAGCTACTCGCGTGATATGATGTTTGCCAAAAATTATGTGAAGACCAAAGAGCAAGCCAATCATTCTTTGAAAAGCCAACTTGAAGTAATTCTTTGCCGAGAGAGATAAACTTATTCAAGGTAGAATAACTTTGAGTGTAAAAGCGAAGCAATTCCAAGAACAATGTGTCAATTTAGAAAAATCCAACTCTACTACAGTGAACGAAAACTCCATACTTGTTTCCAATGAAAAGAATTTGCGTTCTCGATTGAAAGGTTTAGTGGGAGATTCATTTGATGATGTCATGGACCGCACAGGGAATAATTTCGCAGCTTTAATTCAACATCTTTCTTCTCAAAAGGAAGGTAGTCAATTTATTTGACTATCTTAGTTCATGTGTTTATTCCATGAATGCTTTACTACCCGAAAATGTCGATAATGTTCGATAAGAATTTTCTACGATCTTGTGTATTTGTTATGCGATTCGAGAGAAAGCTTCGCTCCACTATTTCCACCCTCGGTGTCCGATTATTCCAAAATTAGCAAGGAAAATGGACTACTCTCTTCGCATCTTGCTCGTTCGTGACCGTGCGGAGGCGAAGACTTGATTATATGTCTCATTGTAAGGACATTGATAGTAAGAATCGTCAAAAAGCATTACTTCGCATGTTCCCTCTAAAGGCGGAAGTTCTTGTGAATAACATTTTCTTTGTCGAAGTCTCTTGATCCTATTCACGTCGCTCCTTTGGAAGTAAGTGATGATGAAGTTCACGATGCTCCGGATAGTGATTATGACTATGAAAGCGGCGAAGACGTTGCTATAATTGAAGTTATCAACAAAGATCTGACTGAAAAGTTTTCTGATGAGAATCCACCAACTGGCGAGAATAAAGATGCTGAAAATGTTTCTGAAGAACGTCCATTGACTAGCGAAGGTGAAGCTGAGAAAGTAATTGGTGAAGACGATAAAATTGATGTAGAGAATTAACTTGTTTGATAACTCTTTACAATGTTTGTCTGTTTGTTTTGAAAGATTAAATCCCTTATTGGATAATCCTCTTATTTTCTTCTTCTTAATTATGACTATAATCTCATGAAAGCTTATTCGCTTACATTTTGATGAAATTGTTTTTACTTAGTCATCATCACCTTTGTATTGTATTCTTCGCTGATGTCGAATTTTGGTAGTCTTTATTTTATCTCTTCTTGTGGCGACAAGGTCGCAGACCGCCTTTACATTTTCATGCAATGGCTCATTGACCTTGCCTTATCAATTTTGTGTGGTCTTCCGAGTTAGACCTCCCTAATTAGAGGTCTTCCCCTGCCACCGTTTATGGCGACAAAATCGCAGGACGTCCGTACACTTGCATGTAAAGACCCATTGATCTTGTCTTATCATTTTTCAAGTATTTTTGCCTCTGCAGGATGTTTTAGTTGCGACAATATGACAGGCCTAGATATCCTTGCGAACATAAAGTCCCATGACATTGCCGTCGTGCGACGAAATCGCAGGACGTCCTTACACTTTCGTGTAAAGACCCATTGATCTCGCCTTACCCTCGCGTTAGTATTATTGCCTCTGCAGGATCATTGCACAAATATGACAAGCCTAAGTCTCCTTGCGAAAACAAAGCCTCATGACATTTGCGTCTGTTTTGACACCCCCTAATGGAGAGCGTCGCCCTTATCATCTCCCCCGGTTGCCCCTTCAAGGAGGCGAAACATCGGCCATACAAGACTAGCTCCTCCCATCCAGGTCTTAACAACAACTTGATTGTTTTCGCAGCCTCTTATCCCTTATACCTATAGGGTTTATGGTTACGAGGCGCACCCTAAGTGGAGTTTTCTTTGGGCGAGTGCCGCGCATGCCAAGACTTGCCAAGAATGGCCGGGGGTAGGTTCATCCATCCGGGCACTCAGCTCAACCGTGTACCTCGGCGCCTTGTGCATACAACGACTCCTTGGAAGAGACCCTCGGTCGCCCAACCAGGTATAACCTACATATATAGTTGGGAATCCAAGGTATCTCCCCGGATAGGCTTTCATGGGCCCCAAAATCTGCATGACCCGGGTTTCGGGAGCGGTGTAACCTTCCACTGAGCCATGTTAAGAGATACCCCCTTATATGACGCACTTTAGGTCTTACATTTGCCTCTTACGAAATATAATTCGCGAACTAGGGTGTACGCCATAAAGGTTCGTCCCATTCATTCATTCTTTTTATTCAATCATTCTTCATCACTTGCTATTTTGTCTCATGAGATATTCGCCGATTTATTCATTTAATCATTCCTCATCTCTTGTTGTTTTGTTAAGCTATTCATGACTTTTTTTGCTATTCTTATCGCGATCTCTTCGCGGATTCTCTCTGCATTTTATTGAATGTCGCAAATATCTAGCGAAGAAGTACTTCATCTTGATTCCTTTTTCATCTTTCGTTATTATGGGTAATATTTCTTTAGATATAATCTATTCCATGGTCTATCCAATTTTTGTCCCACATCTCTTCCTTCGGGGGTCCATCAATCTATATGCCCCCGTACCAACTACCTCTTTGACGATATAAGGTCCATCCCATTTTCTCTTGACTTGCCTCCACTTTCTCGTTGGTATATTGGGGTTTCTCATGACACCAAGTCTCTGGTTGGAATTCACGTATTTTGACGCGCTTGTTATATTCTCTAGCCGAGTCTTGCTGGTAATTCTCCATGTGTCGCAACGCCTTCTCCCTTTTCTCTTCCAATTCATCCAATTTGATTAGGATATTTCTGCACTAAGATTTTCTCCCAAACTTCTTTTTTAGTTGTCGGGATCACGACTTCGTTGGAAGCACTTGGCTTCAACTCCGTATGTTAAGCAAAAAGGTGACATTCAGTAGCCTCCTTCTTGTTGTATTGTATGCCCATCTTTGCACTTTGGGTACTTGTTCGCACCATCTTCTATTGTGTCCTTCTAATTTCTTCTTCAATATATCCGCAATTGTCTTATTTGTTGCCTCACTTTGACCAGTTAGCTTGCGGATACGGTGGAGTTGATTTCCCACATCTTATTTTAAATGCATTAAGTAACAACTCTATGTTTTGTCCTTGAATTGTTTCCCATTATCAGGATACCAGCGTAAGGGATCCCAAATCGCATATGATATTCTCGAATATGAAAGTAAAAATATCTTTGTCGCGAATATGTTGTACTGCTTTCACTTCTGACCATTTTGTGAAATAATCCGTTGCGACAATTAAGTATCTTCTCTGTCCAGTTCCTGGTAAAAAAAGGTCCCACGATATCTAAACCCCATTTTCCAAAAGGCCACACACTTTTTGAAGAATTTAATTTGTGCTCTGGTGCATGTATCTTCTTCCGTGTCTTTGACAATCTTCTTGGCGTCTGGCTATTGCTCTCGCGTCCTCATGCATATATGGCCAATAATATCCTTGCGTCTTTGCTTTGTATGCCAAAGATCTTCCGCCGCTATGATTTAAAAGGCATCTCCACTATCAGACATCTTCAATATGGTTTCTCCTTCTTTCCTTGTTAGACATCGAAGTGAAGGTCCATCAAAGGAGCCCGATAAAGTACGCCATCTCGCAATTCATAATTTGTTGCCCGGCTCTTTAACTTGTGTGCTTCTAATCTATTTCTTGGTACCTCGCCTTTCATTAAGTACGCGTGAAGTTCTACTCTCCAATCTTCCTCGCGGCCTTGCATCTCATCTACCACCATCATTATATCACGCTTCTTGTTCCTCTTCTTTATTAATTGATGGCGCCGAGTAGCGTACGTATTTTGATATTCCTCATGATTGGAGTGCTGTCATCATACTTGATATAAAGGCAAAAGCGTCTGCGAGTCTGTTATCTCTTCTTGATATGTGCCTCCATTTTATTTTCGGTATCTGTGCTGACAACACTTCTACAAGCTTCCTGTATTTCTGTAGGGATGGATCATTTGTAGCATACTTTTACGTTATCGACGGTGCCAATTGCGAGTCGTTGGTAATTCTCACACTCTCGATTTCATTTCTATTGCAAATCGTAAAGCATGTATTATGGCTTCGTATTAGTTTCATTATTGGTAGACTCGAATTCCAATCTAAAAGCAAAAGCTAACTTATTGCCTTTGGCGAAATCATAACAATTCCCACTCCTTTACCTTCTCCATTTGATGATCCATCCACTAATATTTCCCACCGGTTTGGCTCAGTTAACAAATCTTTTGGGTCTCCATGTTCTTCCTCTACATCCATCATTTCATCCACCGCTTCATCTTCCTCCAAAGGAAAGTGCGCGAGAAAGTCTGCGGCGACTGTGACTTGGTTGAAGATAATATTTCATATTTGAGTTTGCAATGACTTATTTGAGCATTCCATCTTTCGATTCTTCCCGATCTTTTTGAATTTTTCATTACCGATTCAATTGGTACCTTTGTTACCACCCTAATAAAGTATGTGCCTGAAAATATATCGAAGTTTAAATGACGCATAGACTAACGCTAGGATTAATTTTTCAATCTTTGAATAATTTCTTTCTGCGGCATTAAAAGTTTTACTGATATAATAGATTGGTTTCTCTACTCCTGCGTCCGTTCGCAATAGAACTGCACTTAAGGCGTGCGAAGTAGTCGCGAGGTATATTAATAATTCCTCCCCAGGTTCTGCCTTCTGCATAATGGATATATCCATTAAATGCTCCTTAATTCCTTGTAAAGCCCTTTCACATTCGTCCGTCCATTCGAATTTTGATCCCTTTTTTAGAATACTGAAAAAATGTTTACATTTATCAGACGACCGCGAGATGAACCTTCCTAGTGATGCTAACAATCCATTTAGCTTTTGAACATCTTTTCTTGTCGCCGGCGTCGGCATGTCATGAATGCTTTTACTTTCTCCGGTCAACGTGTATTCCTTCCTTTGATATAATGTAACCCAAGAACTTCCCTGACGCAACTCCGAAGGTACATTTTTCTGGGTTGACTTTGATGTTGAAACGCCTCATTTGCTCAAAAATTTCTTTCAAATCTCGCACGTGATTTTCTGCCTTCTTACTTTTTACTAGCATGTCATCTACATAGACCTCCAGTGTTTTATGTATCCATTCTGCGAATACCTCTTCTACCATCCTTTGATACGTCGCTCCAGCATTTCGCAAACCGAATGGCATTTTAGTATAGCAATATAATCCTCTTGGAGCGAAGAAAGCAGTGTGCTCTTGATCCTCTTGGCGAGTGGGATCTGGTTGTAACCTTTATATCCATCCAATGAGGATACCCTTTCATTCGGCCGCCGATTCGACTATTTGTGGGATGTCCAGTAATGGAAAACTGTCTTTAGGGCAAGCTTTATTTAAATCGGTGAAATCAATGCAAATCCTTATTCCCTTGTTCTTCTTTGGAACTATAACCATATTCGCTATCCACTCAGGGTATTTTGCTTGTCTAATAATTCCTGCGTCCAGCATCTTCTGCAGTTCTTCTTCTATCTGAGAATGATATGCTGTTGCTATCTTTCTAATCCTTTGCTTAAATGGCTTCACATTTTTATCAATTTCTAACTTGTGACAAGCTACTGATGGATCTATGCCAGGCATTGCATCCATATCCCACGCGAAGATATCTTTATATTCTCGCAACAGACCAACAGTTCTTTCTTCTTCATCCGCTCCCATGCTAGTTCCAATCTTTAGCATCTTAGGTTCTTCCTTAGTTCCAATATTCACTTCTTTAGTTTGTTCTGCCGCAACGTAACTGGCCTTCGGTTCTCCCATAGGAGTTGGTCCTTTCGGTTCCATCGCGGGATCATTTTCTTCTCCCGAGATCTCGCTAAGTATGCCTTTTCCTTCCTTCGCTTTGATCATGTAAACTCTGAATTCTTCTTCTTTCTTAGCTTCCCTCGCCATCTTTTTGCGATGCTTAGATATATCCTTTTGTTTGCTTACTTGTTCCTCGCAGCATTTCACTTCATTTTGATAATATATTCTTCCTTTAGCAGCATCCCCTTTGATCTCGCCTATTCCGGTTGGTGTTGGAAACTTGATACATTGATGAAGCGTCGACGCCACGGCTTTTATTGCATGTACCCATGGTCTTCCTAGTAACAAGTTATACGGTGATTCCATATCTACTATACTCAATGTCACTTTGAGTTTCGATTCTTCCTAATGGAATACGTATTTTTATCTCCCCTCTAACTTTGGTTATGGATTTACCAAAACCTTGAATATTATATCTTGAAAGTCATATCCTCGTCTTCATATCCCATCTTTTTGTAAGTGTGATAGAACATTATGTTCACCGAGACTCCTGTATCAATTAAAACTCCATTTACCACCCATGCTTTATTTTGTGTTCTCCGATTCTTTTCCCTCCTTATACGCGTTAATTGCGATCACTAATGGAGAGGGGTGATCTAAATTTTCTTTGGATATCTCTCCGTAGTGAATGTTATCTCTTGTCTTTCCCAATCTTTCAAAGGTGATGTCATTTCTTTGTCTGTAATCTTCTTTCCTTCAAAATCCCGTTTGTGTATTCTTCCTCTGATATTTTTATGAAAATCACTAATCATTCCTCCTGTATCTGTGCCACATGCTATATCTTTTTCCCTGCTTCATCGAGATCTAAGATTTCCCTTTCTCATTTTCTTGATCCAAACAACTTTAATTGCGATTTTCTTTCTTGAACCAACAAGATTAGGTCCTGTTTCTAGCGCATATGTAGTAGCGGTTTTCCCACACTACACCCCTCACTATATTTTGGTTAATTAATCCATTGAAAGTTGCATAATTGAGAATGTTTATTGATTAATTTCACCAGTTGTTTACACGAAAAAGTAGGATTACACTTAACAAATAAAACACTCTTGAACTTTCTCTCTCCTAATGACTTGCCCAACCATTCCAAAAAGATCCCCCTCTACAACAGACTCACTCGACCCTTTATATAGGGTAATACATAGTGGATGACAGCTAAGCTATCCTTTATTTTCGGGAATGCCTCGCGAAGTGTCGCCAATGTACAACTATTCAATCTCGCGACACTTCTTAATCCTCGCCAGATCTCACATCTTCTTTATGTCTCCTTTGTCGTTATTCTTTGCGTCGTTTATTTTAGTTCTCTGCGACTGCCTCGCGACATCGTTGTTTATTAACCCCGCGAGTCCTGTATATTGCGATATTATGGTCCTTATGTAGTAGCAGGTTTTCCCACACTACACCCCTCACTATATTTTGGTTAATTAATCCATTGAAAGTTGCATAATTGAGAATGTTTATTGATTAATTTCACCAGTTGTTTACACAGAAAAAGTAGGATTACCCTTAACAAATAAAACACTCTTGAACTTTCTCTCTCCTAATGACTTGCCCAACCATTCCAAAAAAGATCCCCCTCTACAACAGACTCACTCGACCCTTTATATAGGGTAATACATAGTGGATGACAGCTAAGCTATCCTTTATTTTCGGGAATGCCTCGCGAAGTGTCGCCAATGTACAACTATTCAATCTCGCGACACTTCTTAATCCTCGCTTGAGATCTCACATCTTCTTTATGTCTACTTTGTCGTTATTCTTTGCGTCGTTTATTTTAGTTCTCTGCGAGCGCCTCGCGACATCGTTGTTTATTAACCCCGCGAGTCCTGTATATTGCGATATTATGGTCCTACAAGATTGATTGGGGTTCAACTACAGTCTAGACCGAAGTTAGTTTGTAGTAGGCTAGTGTCTATAGCGGCTTAATACAGTGTGTGTTCAATCTGGACTAGGTCCCAGGGTTTTTCTGCATGTGCGGTTTCCTCGTTAACAAAACTTATGATACCTGTGTTATTTCTTTTCCGCATTATATTTTGTTATATAATTGAAATATCACAGGTTGTGCGTTGAATCGATCAATTGGTAAATCCAACCTTTGGTTGTTGATTGAAATTGATTGATACTTGAACATTGGTCTTTGGTACCATTCAAGTTAATTTCTCTTGTATTCAATTAGACTCGCAGATTTCTATTTGCTTGAGTAAGTATTGAATTGAGAAATTGAGATACAACTCTTTGATATACTTTTTATTAAGATCGAGTCTGACTGTCTAGTTAATTCTCTTAAAAGTATATTGGAGTTAGTCCATACATATTGCTAAGCTAATTATTAGGTGAGGTTGGTGTACCCCCACTTTTTCAAATAGACTTAATCCTTGTAAACAAAAGTGCATCCTTTCTTCCATTAATATTTGCATAATGACATAAAAGGCTTTAACTTTTGTTTGTCAAAAGTTCATTTTATCTTCTATCAATACTTTCATACCGACATAATAGCGATAAAGTTTGAACACGTATGGGACAGTCACAGGTCCACGGACGTCAACAACATATCCCATAACAATTTGCAATATATAAAATCATAAAGATTAAAATTGCAAAAATCATCTTCCAAAAACTTAGAATTTAAATAAATATATCTAAAAACATTGAAGATGAAAACGTTGGAAATAGCTATGTGTACTCACTATAATGGCTATTCCAAACTCTAGTAATCCTTCTAAAAACACAAGAAATAAATTCTCAAAAGAAGTTTACTAGACATTGAGACCTATGAAAAATTCTTTATTGTCCCCGAACTCCTTGTCGTCAATAGCCATAGGTACATAGGGTTCGTGAATAAAGGAGTCAATTCCAACAAACCTTCTAGGCTGATGATGTTGAACCAGGGCCTTCTGAATATCAAGAGTTCTCATAACAATAGCCTTTATTTTCTGAATCTCCTTCCTTGTTTCCTTCAACTCTTAAATAACACCAGAAAACTTCTGAGAATTTGAAGGAACTACTCTTGGCTTCCTCACATTCCTTCTTTTTCTTTTCAAAGTTGGAGGTAACAGAGATTTCTCTTTTTCCTTCATGATTGATGGCTTAACAATCATATTAACATCTTTTCCATCAGAAGACATGATGCTTGGAGTATCCATACGTGTATGGGTTTGTGAGAGGAAATCACAATTTAATCTCAACAAGCAGTCTTAAGATAAAAAGAGTTTCAGAGAAGGAAAAGGAATGTAGGTGTTGATGGTGGTTTTCAGTGCAAGGCTAAAATTGTGAAACCGTGTTTTTTAACGCGCTGTCATCCTACAAAGGAACGGAGCCATTTTAAAAGTAATGAGCGTCCAGACCTCCTTACTTACATATGTATTGAGCAATTCAACATATTTATGAAATTTATCCAGAATGGTGCATGAAGCAACAATCCCAGATATTCTGTAAATTTTAACCTACTACATTATTCACTAATGCATTGACCTGCCTAGTATTTTCCCATGCAATGTTCCCAGCCGAACTCTCAATATTGGCATGACATGACGATTAATGATTCACTCGCAACGGAGTAGCATGAATCTCCCGAAATGTCAGTATTGAAACCTGCATGAAAACACTCACGTAGCTACACCACTCTCTGATAAAGAGATCAGCGTGTTTACACACTTTTTAATTAAAAGTTAGCGTGATCGAACGCGTTTAAATTCCTTAAGGAAAATCTAGATTGTCCGTATCAGTCTTAAAAAACGATCACCGCCACACAATTCAACAGGCCTAGCTTACTCCTAGCGGAACTAGGCGATCATCATGATGACCACCGGCGGGCCCACTAACATCCCAACCGATCGGATTCCATCTAGCACACCCACAACGCCTTTGAATGCTAACCCTAACATGGGTGATCGCGTTGTTGAAAGATGAGCTCAAACGATCTAAGACCGGCAAAAACGGTCTCAAAAAACATCACGACCGCCCAACTTAGCTAGCCTAGTTGGACGGCCTAGATCTTCCCTCGAATGATCAAAAGGGTATTGGCGTGTTCACCGGTGACCCAACTACATTCTTGGTCAATCGACTTGCCCACGGCAAACCAGAAACATGTTGAATCGCTCGCCCAAAGAAGGGTGATCGCGCGATCTTTAAAATCCTAAAATTAAGTCAGCGGCGTTATGCAACTGCCACAAATCGATCGTGTCCGTCCATATTCGCCAGCTTGGTCGTACAGCTTAGATCAGATTCTAGATGGACAACAGCGTGGTACTATGATCACCGGCCATCCCTCTTCCGTGAAGAGCGATCGGCCAAGCCATGGCTTGCTCATATGACCTTCGAACGATCATCCAAAAGAGGCTGGTCGGGTTGCTTGCATAATCCAACAGCAGTACACAACTGCCACAAATCATCTCGTCCATCCAACTTCGCTAACCTAGTTGGATGGTTTAGATTTATTTTTAGGTGGCCAACGGGGTAACGCTGTGATAATCGGCCACCCCTCCTCCACAGGGAGCGATCGACCAAGTGGTAGCTCACCCATAGAGTTCTCAAACGATCGCCCAAAGGTGGCCGGTCATGCTACCCTTTTAAGACGTTCAATTTGAAACTAATTTAAACGAACTCTAAAACAACGATGTTTCCTGCACATCGATTATTTTCAGCTGCTTGTTTAAAAGTGATGCTTTATATACATCGATTATAAGCGATGTTTTATAAATATAAATTTCACAATTTTTTTTATTATTTGACCTAAAATCACTATGTGCTGCTTTTGGCTGCGAGTCTCACGACTTCACCCATTTACTCGAGACATCAAATGTGTCACAAACTGGGGGATGCTCACTGGGGTATTGGTCTGGCGGTTTACAGTGTGCGGCGTGCAACGCGCCCATTACGAGAAAGTGTCAGGAAATAATGGATGGGTAACAACAATAGGAGTAGTGGGTGAAAGTGTTCCCAGTTTTCCCTCGTAATGGAAACGTGGTGATCGCCACTTTTTACACAACCCCACTTCTCCACTACTTAACTGCCTCCGCTTCCTACGAGATCAAGGGTGCGCTCAATGACTTGTATAAATAGGATTTCAACCTATTTCAACAAAGAACACAAGTGTTATCAACACAAGTATACAAGTCATAAAACAGTCACACTTTCATAATTCAACATTCTGATCTCAAACACCTTCTTCGCTTCCCTCCCTAAGATCAACCCTTCTCCTTCACTTTTTGACCGAATTGAATCTGGAACGACCAATTCTTGGTTTAGGCCAGAGTCTTACAGATTGATCTCTCGAATCTAAAAGTACTCACGTACGGTGCATTTGTTTAGGGTTTGAATTCGTTTCTCATCAACACACCCAAATTTACCAAAAACAGCAGAATCAGTTTTTACCCCAAAACAGTAGGGTTACAGAAACTTTAACCATACAAGTTCACGCATGCACAATTCACAACCCTAAAGAGAGTAGAATTGTCGACAATAACCCTCTTTTTATTGATTAAATAGGGAAGTCACTTCCAATATCAATTAGATATGAAAGAATTCCAAATTTGCAAAACACAGCACAACTAAGAAAATAACAACAACAAAAAAAATTCTTTTCTTAAAGCCTGAGGTGTGCACAATCTTGTCTCTTTTGATCATGCACATGAGACAAGATGCACTAAAACAACACAATCAAGTTGTGCTGCGGTGAACAACAATTTGTCCACCATAACCTTTTTGAAAGGAATTCATAGAACCATGTCTATCAAAATGTTTAGACCGTACTCTTTTTTCTAGTGGTCTTGTCTTATCTTTGGAAACTAACTTCTTCGAAGAAGATAAAATCTTACATACCTCAGCGGTTTTTTGAACAAGTTTGAGCTTGTTTGGTAGTCGATTCGCTCTTCGTTGAAGTTTATTGACATATCTCATCTTGTGTTTGTACTTGAAACACTTTGAAAGTTCATGACCTTTGAGTGAACAATAAGAGCACGCCCGAGATTTCAGAATTTCCAACAAAAGGTCAAATTTTTCTTCCAGATTGGTTGAGTCTTCTTCTGGAAGAATATCAAGATTGATGTATGTATTGCTATAATTATCAAAATCACTTCACAAAGAAGTGCAACACTTGATTTTTCGTTTTCATTGGAATCATAGTGATCGGACATTTCATCAAGAGTTGTAGTAAGACCTTTGTTTCCAGTGTATTTTTTACGGTTCAGACACTCATTTGCAAAATGACCAAAACCTTTACACTTAAAGCACCTTGGCATATCCTCGTCATCAGCCTCGTCAACATCCCTATTTTTAGGAGGAATGCGATTGTGAGGTTTAACTGATGATCTTGGTTTGTCTCTGGAAAACCGTTTACTTCTCTTCAATAGAAGATCTCTAAACTGTCTTGTGATCAAAGAGACTGACCTTTCAAGATCTTCATCTGATGAATCAGCCTCAGAAAAACCATCCTTAGAGACGCATACACTCTTACTTTTGTCAAGTAATTTAGTGTACTTTTGTGCTTTAAAGGAAACATCCTTTCCAGTTTTGGATGTATGCTCATGATCAAAGATCTTTAGATTTCCAACCAATGTATTTCTGGAGAGAGCATCAAGGTTATTTCCCTCGACGATGGCATGCTTCTTAGAATCGTATCTAGATGGCAGCGATCTGAGAATTTTCATCACAATGTCCTTTTCAGGAATAGTCTTACCCAATTCAAAAGATGCATTAACAATTTCAGACACTTTGTGATTAAACTCATCAAATGAATATTCATCTGCCATACGAAGGTTTTCCCAATCGGAATTTAGGTTTTGAAGCCTAGCTTCCTTCTCCCTGGTATTCCCTTCGAATACGGTTTCTAAGATATCCCAAGCATCTTTAGACCGAGTGCACGTAGTCACATGGTGCTGAAGATATAGGGTAATGGCATGTATGATGGCATTCAAACCGTGGGAGTTTTGCTTTGCAGCAAGTATCTCAGCAGCGTCATATGCACAAATATCCTTTGGAACGGTCGCATTTCCTACTGCCACAACTGGAGCATCATAGCCATTAACTACATAAACCCATGATTGAAAATCACACGCTTGAAGAATGGCACGCATAGCAATTTTCCACCACAAGTAATTTGAGCCATCGAAGACTGGTGGTACATTTATAGAGATAGCACTTATGTCCATATCAGATCGCTACAAACACAGACATATAAGGTCTTTAATGTGTTTGCATGTTCTGATACCAATTGAAAATGCGGGGGTCTAACAACCACACCCAACAATTTGTTTGGCAATCTGAGAGGAGTTACTTCAATATACTTTCTAGAGAATCAACTAGACAGTCATACTCAATTTAGAGAAAAGTATATACAAGAGTTTATATATCTAACTCTTAATTCAATCTGCAATCAGCAAATAGAAATCTGCGAGCCCGATTGAATATAAGTGGAGTAACTTGAACGGTACCAAAGACCAATGGTCAAGTGTCAATCAATTTAAATCAACAACCAAAGTTTGGATTATCTAATTGATTGATCTTAACGCACAACCTGTGATATTTCAATTATATAACAAAATATAATGCGAAAAAGAAATAACACAGACACCAGAATTTTGTTAACGAGGAAAACCGCAAATACAGAAAAACCCCGGGACCTAGTCCAGTTTGAACACCACACTGTATCAAGCCGCTACATACACTAGCCTATTACCAATGAACTTCGGACTGGACTGTAGTTGAACCCTAATCAATCTCACACTGATTCAAGGTACAGTTGCGTTCCTTACGTCTCTGATCCTAGCAGTATACTACGCACTTGATTCCCTTAGCTGATCTCACCCACAATTAAGAGTTGCTACGACCCAAAGTCGAAGACTTAATAAACAAATCTGTCACACACAGAAAAGTCTATAGAATGAATAAATCTGTCTCCCACGGAAATACCCAATAGTTTTTGTTCCGTCTTTTGATAAATCAAGGTGAACATGAACCAATTGATAACTTATATTCCCGAAGAACAGCCTAGTATTATCAATCACCTCACAATAATCTAAATCGTATGATAGCGAAACTAGATATGTGGAATCGTATGATGGCTAAATCCTATCCATCCCCTACTTGTAACAATAGATGCTAACCACCGGGCCAACATTCCCTATTGCTTGAAAAATCTTGTACCACATGTCTGTGTACTCTCTGACCGTCTCTTTGAAGGCGACAGCTAGTGAAAAGAGTTTGTACATTCCCGTATTGACAGTCTTGTTGTACATGTAAGTCTTCAGGAATATCTCTGTGAGTCGGTTGTAGGAGTCGATGGAGTTAGGTGGTAGGTTATCAAACCAGGATAATGCCGATCCTTTCAGGATTGAAGGGAAATATCGTCAGAGAACCACGTCATCTCGATCTCATCGGGCCATAGTTCGGTTATAGTAACGAAGGTGGGCTGCAAGGTCGCTGGATCCATCGTAGCATTTAAATGCTGGGATTGGACACTTCGGAGGAATGAGGGCTCTTTCCAGATGTGCAGTCAGTGGCGTAGTAACGGATTCTCTCATTACTTGTTCCAGCCTTCCTCCTCCTTACTTCGTCTTCAACTGCTTGATCTCCGCCATCATTTCAGCACGAAGACTCTCCATTGCGAGAAAATGCTCATCCCTCATAGCTGATCATCCTGATCTTCGGGTTTCACTATCGAAGTAGTCTGAATCTTCGGGCACGTAATCGGGGTCGGTCAATCTATTCCCTCATGCAACACGTCGGTTCAGTGGCTCGAGGTTGTTGATGTTGGCCACTATCATCCTTCGGTCACGGTTTGGCTGTGCTTCTTTGGAATTCGCCTCATCATGCTGGTTTTCTACTTCGACGCTAAGGGCGATCTTATCCTTGAGTTCTTGATTTTCTCGTGCAAGCAGCGCTACAACATCTGCATATATCTTCTGATTCCTTTTCAACTCTTCGAGCTCTGCTGCTAGCTGGATGGAATGGTTTGATCCTTGGTTCGGACTCCCTATCTGCGCTTGTCCACCAGCGGCTATAGTATGATCTTCATCTACAGTCTGAATCAGAGGGATCAGTGGATCGATGGGTAAGACCTGAAGCTCCATAGGTTGTGGTGTTGGCTGGTTCGCCGTTAATAGGGGTCGGGCAGTTAGTAGCGGTTGGTTTTGCTCATCAGTGAGCGGTATCCCATAGACAGGTTGTTGCATCGTTGATTCCACAACTCCTTCTCGTTTTTCGTTCGCTCGGGTTGCTGCTGCTACTTTTGCAGCATCGGCTTTGGCTGCTGCAGCTTTGAGGGCTGCCGCCGCTATTACATTGGCATCTAGGGGTGTGGTACTTTCCGCTCCATCCTGCCTTTTGCTTGCTGCTTAGAGCTTTTCACCCTTCTGCTTGCTGCGTGTTACGACCGGTGTGGTCCTTGGTGTCTCCTTTGACGCTGCCTTAGCTTTTCATATATCCTTTGTTTTATCCATGCTCTGCAAGAATAAATCATTGGCAGGGAAGACATGACCACGAAAGTTTTGTTAGTCACAAGGATAATGGTAATGTAAGAAAAATTGAAGGTATATTTTTTGTTAGGCGTGAGCTAAAACACAACCATATTACGGATCTGCCAAAGTGAAGGTTATTTTGAAATATAAAGCATAATTCTGAAGATTTTTTCAAGGGAAAATGCAGATCTAGAGATAGATTAAAGGACATTTTGTAAGAGAAAATAGATCCAAGGGTTTTTATAAACGAAAACATGGATCCGAAGATTTTTGCCGGTAATAAATCCAGTTATTTTTTCATTTTGAGTCGATCTCTCAAATCTGCGGGTTTTTGTAATGAAAAGGTTTTGTTTCGCCCAAAATCCTTTTAAATCTGGTTTTTCTTGCTGGTTTCTCACCCAAAGTCTGTATTGAAAAACAATGTTGAGTGATAAAAAGAGTTCACAGGGAAAGATAAATCTTTTATCGGGACGTAAGTGTCCCTGTTTCTAGCGCCAAATTGTGAATACAGATGTAACGATGGTAGCATCGTGTCCACAATCAAAGTTCGCAATGATGATAAAATATGATAATGATTAAAGTAAATGTAAGATGGTGTCTAAGACTTCTATTGGAAACTCTGAGCCTTCGGGCTCGTCCTCGTCTCTATTCTACTTTGCATCATAGGTACGTCTATGGTGATAAGAACGATGCATAACAAAGATATAATAAAGCCATAAGTGCAGAATGTAAATGAGGCGATGATTTACGTGGTTCAGCACTAAGGCCTACATCCACGAGGGGTTAGGTTTTTCACTATGTATCGCATAAGGTTACAAAAGATAGTCGAATGACTCTGAGTAGGGAACGATGATAAGGGAAGATCAATAAAACTCATACTTACTCTTACAGTTTCTCTCTTTCTAACAATAGTTCCCTCTCCTAAAATTTGGTCGACCCCTTCTCCTTTGTGATGTGATTTTTAATGTTGTAGAAAAAGTGGTAGTAAAGATTCGTTCAACTCGGACTTGATGAGATTGGTTTAAGACTTAAAAATAAAATAAATAAAATATATACAAAGATTTTCACACTATCGAGAGATACTGGGACTTCGAATTCCACCATTAATCACATTTAATTTGTTCATATAATGACTCATAACAATTCTAGAATCAATTTATTGACTCTATTTCTTTGCCGAAATTAGATTTTGTAAAGGATTAGATGTAAATCATAAGCATAGCGCATCAAGAGTTCTTAGACTAAGCATACGCTATCAGACAAAATCACAAATAATCAATGAAAATCATAAATCAATTAAAACAAGTGCAAAAGTCATAAAGAATCAATTATAGTTACCAATCAATTGTGAAATTGGCTTCCTCCATCATCCCAGTGTTGGGGTTTAGCTCTTCATGGTGAAAACACACTCAAAATATAGAAACATGGCTCAATATGTGTTTTTATTGGAGAAATTAATAATATAGCGGATTTGTAACGCTTGGCTGGTGTTATAGAGGTCACTGTTACAAGTTCTAAGACTGTTGAACAACGATAGTTTTCAGCTGTAGCAAAACTGCGACTGTTTCGGTTCGTCTAATTTTCTTCAGCTTCTTTTCTTCTCTGAAAGTGCAAAAAACGACTCTGCACTTTCTTCTCTTCTCTGCAACTCCATCTGCAGCTTCTGTACCGACCCCCAACTACTCGACTACCTCTTTTGTGACTTTCCTACACCTTATATATACCTCTAGGCCCTCAATATCCCGATATAAATCCGAGAATAACTCCGTTTTCTTTTTCCTAAAGACACGGACTTTCCTTCCCTCTATTGGTTCCTTTCCGTGTATTCCAGCTGCCAAACACTCCATATTGGATAGAATGGAATCCTGGCAGATTATCTCTTCACACTGCTGCACGTTATTCCCATAAACAACCTAAACAAAACCCGAGTCTCTCTCACTACCCTGTTTTGTCGAGGAATCATTGAACTCGTGTTTTTTCTTCGAAACTAAACCACCTACCATCCATGGTTTATCATAGCAAGCCCATATCTATCATAATCCACGAAGAAACCAGAGAAAAACTCGGGCAAAATTATATCAGCAGCGTTCAAATATTCTTCTTCCCTGTTTTCCTCAACGTGATTACCCAGCCCAAATTAGTCGAACCAAAACTATGTACCGAGCCTGTTCAGCTTAATCACGTTCATCTCAGCCAAATTTTGCGACTGAATCTCTCCAAAAGCATCCCAAATATCGAACCCTAAAATCTGTTTCGCTGCAAAATTATTTCCCGCCATAATTCATAATTCAAAAGGTAGGGGATGAGTGCCCCTTATCCAGACCAGGGGTGCGAATAGAAGGTGGTCTCCCCTTAGTAATTTGGTTACCCCTTATCCACTGCTGGGGTCCCTTTAGCAATTCTTTTGGGATGTCAATACAACTTTTTTTGGAGCGTCTCCAACATACTTCCGGGGCGCATGTAGTATTCTTCTAAGACCACTTTTCGAGCCAATTTCTCCGCAAAAGCTTATTTCTCCAAAAGCACCTGCAAAGACATAAAAAGTCATAATAAATACAAAATCGAGCACTAACAATATATACAATTGAGACTATATCAGTCACAAAAATGTTTCTATCACTTTGGTTGAGCAGGGTATTTATAGGCTTCTTCTGTGCGGCCCCCCTTCATTTGACACCATTAATGCTTATCGTCTCGGGCAATGCGTCGATCCCGATGGATATCTTCGGGATTACCCGATACTTCCATCGGTATCGTATTGTAATGATTATGCACCTCTCCTTCCTCCATAGGATTCTTGACACGTATCCTATACTCGTAGCATTTATTGCGGGTGGTTGGGTTGTCTGCACGCGTTGGACAGTTGCTGTTGCAGCTGTCACTTTCTCATTAATGAGGCTCATCTCCTTCGTACATTTCGGATCTATCTTGAGATGATAAAAAACAACCTCTTAGGTCTTCTATGGTGCTTCACGACGGCCTATGCATCAGGTACTCCTTGACTTGCTGATCGTCGGATTCGTATAATGATGGATACGTGGCAGATAGTTGGTGATGCATGCCCCATGGGTGTTATAACGTGGCATCATCTTCTTGATGTTCTTCCACCTTGTGGCCCACACGTGTCTTCTTCTTGACACGTGGTTGATTGTTGATTATGTGTATATAATGGGGATTCCTTCCATTTCTTTCCGTACCATCAGTGCTTGCGGTTCCTTGTGTTACTTATGTCTGCCAAAGCTTATAGTTAACGACGAAATACCGTTCAAAAGTGAACTTTTTAATTGTGTACTCCTTGTTTTACTTGATTAGTTGGTGTGTGGTGATGTCTAGTTATATTAGCTAGACTTAATGAAGCTGATTACACGATATTGTTGTTGCAGATGAAGATATGGATCGATTAATAAAGAATGTCCCGGGGATGGAAAGCTTTCTCCGGTGTAGAGATCTACCAAGTTTCTGCTGAGCTAAAGATGTAAACAGTCCCAACTTAAATTTCGTCATTACTGAAACATCTTATTCAACTAGAGTTGTATCTCACATTCTTAACACATTCGAGGAAATCGAAGCTCCAATTATATCGCATTTGAGATCTTCTTACTGGCCAAATTTGTACACAATTGGACCTCTGAATGCGCTGTTGAGTACCCTGAGAAGTAGTAGTACTAATTCTTCTTCTTCGGGATCGGTTTCCTCAAATGCTAGTTTGTATGAAGAAGACAGAAGTTGTATGACGGGGCTCGTCAAGCAATCGGTGGTCTACGTTAGCTTTGGTAGCCTTGCTATGGTGAGCAGGGAACAATGGTTGGAGCTTTGGTATGAACTAGTGAACAACAGTCACAGATTCTTGTGGGTTAGACGACCGGATTCACTTACTGACAAAGACAATGAGAAAAGTCAGATATCGGCCGAGCTGATTGAAGCTACAAAGGAGAGAGGTTACATGGTGGAATGGGCACCGCAAGAGGACGTATTGAACCATCCTGTTGTTGGTGCATTTCTTACGCACAACTGATGGAATTCAACTTTAAAGAGCATGGTTGCTAGAGTGTCCATGATTTGCTGGCCTCATTCCGCTGAACAATCGGTAAATAGCAGGTATGTGAGTGAAGTATGGAAAATTGGAATGGACATGAAAGATAATTGTAACAGATCAACTGTGGAGAAGTTCATTAGAGATATGATGGATGGTGAAAAAAGGGAGGAGTTAATGAAATCAACCACCAAAGTCTCAGAAATGGCACAACAAAGTATTAGATGTAACGGGTCCTCTTGCCGCAACTATGAAGCATTGCTCGACTTTATAAGAAAAATCGTGTTAAAGCCTTTCTTTTGTGTGTTTATTTGTCTTGTCGTGCGCCGTATCATGAGTACATTAAATTGTATCGTATTATCTCCTTTGTACTGCTCTTGTGGTGAAAAATTCAATATCTAGTCAAAATACACCCTTCTTTTTCCTTCTTAGAGCAAGGGCTATGGAATGAGTTTTAACTCATTCACTGCCAAAACCAGTGAGAATTTGGCTGAAAGAGTGACTTTGTGACCGTGGGCAAGCAAATTTATAGACTAGGAGGCTAAAGTTCAGTCGCTTTTTTTCTCTCCAAACGGCTAAACATGTGCCTCCTAGGTATTTTCTTTTTATAAAACTCCAATGGGCCCCGCATAAAGTTTAAAAAAAACAAAAAAAAAACTAGAAAATCTCCTAAAACGGCAAAACTTCAACTGTCGGACACTCATTCATTTGAATGAGTATATAAATGATTTTGGGTTTATGGGTGAGAGCTCTCATCCCACAACAACACCTAATTTGATCTATTTTGATCAAACTCATTCAAATCCAATGAGGGCTCTCAATCCATAGCCCTTGCTCTTAGAAAATGATTGAAAACGAAGAAAGAAAGAAAAAATCTCCACAAAAGCTCCTATGAGAATCGAACTCTCGTCTTATCTCGCATAAAGATGTGCAATACCATTTAATCCCGGATTCGCCGGGAATGAGCTGTTGGGAAAAACTAAATGACTATTTGTCACTAGGGGTGTCAACGGAAGAATATCCGTCGGATATATGGAAATCCGTATCCGATAGGTTAAGCACTATCGGATATTCGATATCCGATAATATCATATATGATATCAAAATCAGATATCGATTCCGATAGGCTAAGCTATCGGATATCGAATATTTATCCGATAATATCTAGTTCCGATAAAAATGTTAAAAATCCTATAAAACATGTTCATAATTTAAATTTAAGTTCAATTTCTCAAACATTTCATATCGGATATAGGATATTTTTCCTTACTCTTCAACTCGACTCTAATATGGTTAGGGTAAATCACAAATAAGTCCTTGTTCTATCGGATATCGGATATTAACAATTCGGATGGAGCCTAATTCGATTCCGATATATTAAGGAAGAAATATCCGATAGAATATCCGATCCGATATCCGATAAAACTGATAAAATCCTATAAGATCTCGAATACTCGGAAACGGATTCCGGATATCGGACAAATATTGACAGGCTTACTTGTCACTCCATAAGGCTTTTTGACTTTTGAAAGCTGAAAGCAGAAAAGTCACAAGTTTAAGAACACCATTTCATAATAATTTCTAGAAGTAGAAAAACATTTTACTTATGATTTCTGCTTTTGCCTTCTAGTTCTGGAGAAGTACTTTTAGCATCCAAACAGGCGATAAAACTTGCATCTAGTTATGCTTTCACTCATTGACGCCTGCGGAGGAGGGTCAGGTATGCCTCATTGCCTTTCCGTCAAATCCTGCTTCTCGAACCTTCGAATGGAAGCTTACTTGATCAGCTGAGCTGGCAAACTCCAAGGTCCCACCTCCCAATTTCCCCACTCTTCACTCGAGTGAGTGCCACGTGTATTCTCAACCTACAATACCGACCAATTCACGAAATTTTCATTTTTCATCTTACTTTGTCTATAAATACCAGTGAAGCAACACATTCTCTCAGTTTTATCCCGCCATTTCTCTCTCTACTCATTTCAGATTTCAGATTTTGAATTTCGAATTTCAAGCTTTACGCAAAAATGGTGAAACCCTAGAAACTTTTCTTCTGTGTGTTTTCTTCATCTTCGTTCAGTTCTTCTTCTTCTTCTTCGATCTGCTAATTCGATCTCTGATCTACTTTTTGATTTAGGTTGTAGCACAGAAACTCAAGGAAGCAGAGATTACAGAACAGGATTCTCTATTACTGGTAATATTTTGCGATTTATCTTCGTTTCTTTGAACTAATTTCTCAGAAAGGAAGTTTTTCTAGCTGAAATCGTTGTGAAAACATGATTATATGTTCCAATTTTGTTATTCTTAAGTATTAAGTTTGAAGATCTAGAATCGGTGAGGTGATTAAGTGTTTTTTTTTCCTACGATGTTTAAGATATTATCTTTGGAATTTTATTTCATCAGATCTAGTTAGGTTTTTATTCCGTGAAATCAAATACAAATCTATGAAGAATTGCTTCGTTGATTCTAAGATACACGTTTTTCTAATCGGTTTTCTGCTCAAATTCCTTGTTTATTAGATATTTTATTGTGATAATACCTAGCCGTTTTTTTCTTGTTGATTTGAATCGCCCTAAACAGACGAGAAACCTGCTTCGTATTGCGATATTCAACATCAGCTACATCAGAGGGCTTTTCCCTGAAAATTACTTCAATGATAAATCAGTTCCTGCTTTAGGTAAATTAAAGCTTCTTGTCAGATCTACTTCAAACTCTCAGAATTTCTTTGCAAATAATTTTTGGTATTTTATTTATATTTGAATTTGTCTGTACATGTATGTGATGAACTTAGTTACTGTGATTTGTAATAGAGATGAAGATTAAGAAGCTCATGCCTATAGATGCTGAATCCAGAAGACTTATTGACTGGATGGAAAAAGGTATAAGGTCTCACATAGAACGCACACAAGAGATTTGTACAAATACCTTAATTGCAAGCAAGATTACCTAAAATTGGATTTTTTGTGGTTGTTGTTGTGGTTTTTCAGGTGTTTATGATGCATTACAGAAGAAATACCTTAAGACACTTCTGTTCTGCATATCTGAAGCTATTGATGGACCTATGATAGAAGAATATGCTTGTATGTTAAATCTCACCTCTTCTTGCATTTGATAAGCTAGATTTTGTCATCGATAAGTTGGAGTTGGATTTTACTTTGTGTACTCTTAAAGTAGCTTTGAATTCTGGGTGGAGATTGATAATTGAAGTTTGTACTCATACATGAATGGATTGTGTTTTGCAGTTTCATTTAGCTATTCAAATTCTGACAGTGAAGAGGTGATGATGAACATAAGTCGTACTGGAAATAAGAAAAAAGGAGCAACATTCAAGTCTAATGGCAATACAGACATTACACCGAACCAAATGAGGTATAATAGTGAGCATTTGAGGCTGTTAAATTTGGGTTTTGTTTTTTGCTCTTTGTGGTTTGAAATCCAGTGGATAAGTTTGCTTGACTGCCTGACTGTTTTTAAACACTTTTTACTTGGTTTTGGCAGGAGTTCTGCTTGTAAAATGGTCCGAACTCTGGTTCAATTGATGCGAACACTGGACCGTATGCCAGAAGAGGTACACAAATTCATTAAGATCTTCATAAGGAAGTTTTATTAGGTGATCAAATAAGT
The DNA here is from genome assembly GCA_023531295.1 of Papaver armeniacum. NCBI lineage: Eukaryota > Viridiplantae > Streptophyta > Magnoliopsida > Ranunculales > Papaveraceae > Papaver > Papaver armeniacum. The sequence goes on from JAJJWW010015597.1 coordinate 147,481, forward strand.
TGCATATCTATAAGTTCATTTTTTTTATTGTTTCAGCGTACAATTTTGATGAAGCTTCTTTATTATGAGGATGTCACTGTGAGTTTCTTTGGCCTTGTTTACATCTTCTATTGATTCTTTTTGTTTGTCTTTTACCTGGTTTTGTCTAAATATTGCTTCTAGTCCGTATTTGCACCATTGTAGAACCCTACCAGTGATCAGTGTCCAACTGAAGTAAAATTACACAATTTCTGGCCTAATATATGCAAACAACTGCACAAAAGTGTGGTAGAGTAAACATGGGCTAGATTATCTATGTTCTGCTGTAACTAAATTTTTACAGATGCCTTCTGAAACTGAATTCCCCTTGATTATCTTCATCCAACTCTTATATGTATTGTCTTCTCATCCCGAGTCTGTCCCCAGGGGTCTTGGATGCATGAACAAAAGTATTTGTACTGTTAATATACTTGTTTATTAAATTAAGAGTTTGTAAATGCTTTGAATCTTGAATGGAAATACTGTTCTAACATTCGAGTTATATCTTGGAAAACCTGCAGCCCATAGACTATGAGCCTCCATTCTTCAGAGGCTGCTCAGAACAAGAAGCTAACCATCCATGGTTGAAGAACCCTCTCAAAATGGAAATCGGAAATGTTAACAGCAAACATTTCGTATTAGCTCTCAAGGTAAATTGGTAACACCGAATTGTGCATGAGTGAAAGCTGAGGTTTAGGTTTTTTTGATGTTTCAAGTTCAATATGAGTAACCAAGTTTGAAACTGTGCAGGTCAAAAGCATCCTGGATCCATGTCATGATGAGGAAATCAGCTTGGGTGTTGATTCAACTCCAACAACTGATCCTTCAGATTCAGATAGCGAGGTACACTTATAGCGTAACTTATTTGTCATGTTACAGCCTCTATTTTCATTCTGTTGGGAAACATGGTTGAAGCTCGAGAATAGAATTTGAAAAACTCTGAAATGTTTTGTCAGATGAGCCATTCAGCAAATGACGACGACGGGTACATTGTAGCTCCTGTAGGTAATTATCTCCCATTTCAGCCTTTTCCTCATCCCTGTCCTCTTCCATTTCATTTTCGCCACTTTAAAACCTAATACTTGTGATGACAGATAAAGCTCGATCACGTGAAAACAATTGCATGGCGGATGATGAAGGTAGGTTAGATGTTTTGAATGACTAACAGCAAAGCCTAATATAGTTACGGTGGCTTAACTTTAGTCAAAATTCACCTTGACTTAATGGTTTAAATCTATTACAGATGATACACAGGATGCAGAAGAGGACGAACATCAGTTAACACGTGTAAGAGACTGGATTAGCTCTCGCCACATTGACAATGTTGAACTGACTGATGTTCTCTCTAGCTTCCCGGACATATCAGTGGTAAGTAATACACTCAACTCATCCAAGTGCACTATGTGGTTGCTAAGTTAGAAAATGTCGTATTCATCCAAGTGACTTTATGGAGTCAGGTTTTGCAGGAGCAGGCCAAAGTTGTGGCACCTTTAGCCACAACTTTGACAATTGTAGCAAATCTTAGTCATATTTAACAATCTTGATTCCTAGTACCATAACAGAGCCGTAAACGAACACTTATCTAAGTGGGATTGTTCCAGTGATTAGGCAATGTTAATCTCTGTCTGATTCTCCAGTAATTTGGTGTAAAGGACTAATTTAAGGGTTTCAACTTGTTCTCGTTTTGCAGGCTCTGACTGAAGGTGAGCAAAGAACTTGAATCCGTATGTACAGTTGAAGCATTGGCAGAAAGCAGTTTCTTTTAATTTCAGAACATTAATTCTTTTAATTTCCTCAGAAATCATGGATAAACTTGTAAACCAAAACATTCTGTCAAGAACAGGAAAGGATTCTTACTCCATCAGCAAGCTGAAGGTGAATTCTCTTTCAGTTCATAATTGTTTCCAATATCTATTTGTCATGGTCTTCATCATTGTCTAAAGCTTATGTTATCACTAACCAAACTACCTCAGAAACCTAATCAGGCAATTGTTGTGAAGGAAGAGATGGACGTACAAGTAAACCAAGTTGATGAGAAAGTTCAGCGAGGGAATGATGAAGACTACTTGTACTTGAAGGTGAGTTGGCTTTCTGTGTAAATCAAAGGTACCTCATCATAGTGACTTCGTAGTTTATCTATCAAGTTAGACAAGGCATAGTTTAAAACCCAAGCCACCCCCCTTAGTCCTTCTACTGTGATGTCTAATCTTATTGTATATTAAATGTAGGCTCTGTATCATGTCCTTCCACTGGATTATGTTACAATATCTAAACTTCAAAGTAAGCTGGAAGGAGAGGCAAATCAGGCAACTGTGCGTAAACTGCTCGATAAGATGGCTTGTGATGGATATGTAGAAGCCAAGAGCAAACCAAGATTAGGTAACATAATCAACTTCTTGAACCAGGATTACTCAGTTTTCTCAATAAAGCATGTAACTGTAAAGTTGAGTACTGAGAATGCAAGTTTCACTATGATAATCGTATATACTTTCCCCCAGGTAAACGTGTCATTCGATCTGAATTGACTGACAAGAAGCTACTTGAGGTGAAGAATGTTTTGGAGATCAAGTTATTGGTAATAATAAGTCATATAACGATTTTGCTTTGTTCCTGATTCTGTGGTTGAATTAGACATTTCATAATGTATTTTCTTGAATTAAACAGGCAATGGAGATAAGTGAACCTCAAAACATATCAACCTGCGGTGGTCTCCACTCTGTTGATTCTGATCTTACTAGAACTCGAGAAAGATCAGTTGATACTTAGCAGAATGGATCGTCTAGAATTCAGGAGCAACTTGGAAACAACACACCCATTCGCAGAAATGAGGTTTAACTCCTTCTCTGCCTGTTTCCTGTTTTGATTACATATTATAGCTCTTCTAGTACAAACACCTTTCTAACTTTGTGTCCTATGTTTTGATATGCAGCCTGCAGTGTCAAGGGAGAGTGGTATACCAGGGAGCGATAAGCGAAATGGTGTGGATGGGAGAGGATTCACTAACTGTCGTGAGGGTGATGATACCTTCTGTAGTCGTCCCAGTCAGGAAAAGCGCTTCAGGAAAACTAGCACGGTATATGTTCTATCCTAATCTAATAAATCCTCATTGTTTAGCATATTACTTTCCAACTTAAATTTCACGGTTTTAACTTGTAAGGTCTTTACTAGACAATTGTGTTAACTAATCAAAATCATATCAAGCCCCTGATTCTTTTTTCTGTTTCATTTCTATAATCATACTTATTCAGTTGTGATGGTGGTTGCAGGTGAAAGAGCCCATTCATCAAAACATGAAGCGTCAGAAATCTCAAGGTGGTGATGCGTTGGAGTAATAGATTAGTGAAATCAGAAAGAGGAACAGCACATAAAGTTCTGGTGAATAAAAATGACCTGATAGTGATAACTAAGTTGTTTATCTGCTTATTAGATGATTTATACAGAATTTTGAATCATGGGTATTACTAGTACTTCTTACATTTTCAGAACCTTTGTTGTCAATGTAATACATACATTACATGTCTCTATATAATTGCCTGTTTAAGTAAATGAAATATTTGGCCGCTTAGTAAGTGAAGATATAAATCTGTTTGAAACCCCAGGGTTGGTTTCAGCTTACAAAATCAGCTAGACAAGCGGCACCCATTTGTAGATGAACTTGTAATAACTGAGTATTTTTTTTTAAATGGGTGTTTCTAGATACGTAGCATTTCATTTGTATCTCAATGATCTAGAGTTTTAAACGAAGCTTGGCTGGAAGCGTCTCTGAATCTGATGCCATTTTCGGATAATTCTAATTCTGTGTTGTTAGTGTTATCAATATCATCCCAGACAAGTCCGTTGTCTATAAAACTGACTTTTCTTTCAGGCGCCCATAAACCCTCCTTTCAACCTTAAGCTTTTTTGATGTCCTAATTCTTGATTTCTTGATGTCAAATTAGGGAATTCATCTTTCTTCGCTCCTACGGGAATTCATCTTTCTTCTCGTAGGTGCAACACCATTTAATCCCGGATTCGACGGGAATGAACCGTTGGGAAAAATTAAATGACTAAAATACCCTTTGGGGACATCTTGTATTTATTTGCCTCTATACTCTATATCGATAGTACAAATTCCTTTCTGTTCTTTTTCTCTTCTCTCAGTAACTAGGGCTGAACCTAATGGGAAGAAAAGGTTGTTGCTAAAGATCACCATCAAAGTAAGTTTCATTCTTCAAAACGTCTTTTAAGGTTTAATATTTTGATTTTTCGATACATTGTTCAGAGTTAGATTTCCTGAAATTAGGGTTAAATTGGCATGGTATTGGTTTTTAGTTAGGTTTCTTGAAATTTGATGAATGTGGTATAGTTGAAGTGTATATGATTTGAAAACACTAGGGTTTAAACAAATTATAGTTATTGAGGTTGGCTGAGGTGTTGGAGAAGTTTTACGAATTTGGGTGTTTAATTCTTTGTGATATTGGAGTGATGACTGAGAGGTGTTTGTTGATTTTACAGATAATAGTGTGAATGGCGAACAAGCGTAAGATCGGTGCAGATGAGGTTATCTCACAGCTCAAAGATGATGGTGATTTTGATAAGATTCGTGTCAAGATCATCCGAACGGTCAAGGAAAATGTGAGTCAAGTTTCTTGTTATAATGTGTCTTTGTTAGAACTGTGAATTGATTATCTTGTCTGGTAGGCGAAAAGAAAGAAACTGGAAAACTCTTTGGTTATATTGATGTAGATTTTGGTGTCACCCAGGCTCAAATTACTAGGTCTTTGGTTGTGTTGGGTCTATTGTGTTTTTTGGTTCACTAAATTAAATTTGTTGTTTCCACTTCAAAACTAGCAGGTTATGTCTAGTTTGTAAATAGTTGAATACATATTTATGACTTCATTGCTGCAGGAAGAGTTACGTAACAACATTATTTCAGCTGTAAAGCAATCAGCAGCACTCAATCGTCCAGGAGCTGAGAAGTTAAAACCTAGACAACTATCAGATGCTGTTTTTGATGAGATTGGGTAAGCTTGTGATGCTCTGATATCTCTTTAGTTTTCTGTGTTTTTGTGCTCGGAATGACTCAATGAGTATACATTTTAGTGTTATATTGGATCTTGGAGGCACCTCTTTGTCAAACAAACAAAAGTCCGGGAGATTTTGTGTTCTAATTGATCTACTTTTGGTTGACAGGAGTACTGTGATGACCCAGATTTCTGATGCTCTTTGGGGTGTTATTAGATCGCGTGGTGGACTGGAAGATGAAATTAGGGAGACTGTTAAATCTGTATACAACCGGTTAATGAATCCTAAAGGGAAGGAAGTGGATGAGTCATCTTCTCCCATTGGCCCAAGAAGATGTGGCAATGAAGTTGTTAGCAATAGTTCTGTACCAATCTCTGCCAGTGAAAGAGAAAACAATTTGTCTGAAATTGAACCAGAAGGACCTCCAGGGTTCAATATGTGCAATCCGCAATCAAACAACAGTGAAGCTGAAAACAAGGAGGCACAGCCAGTTGTATCTCAACTTGCTGTAGACGGTGTAAAAGTGAAAGAAGAACCCAACCATGAAAATGATGCGCCGCAGTTTAACGATGGTCCAAGTGTTCCACCTGGATTTGGGTCGTCAGCAGATAGCAAGGAGCCAAGCTATATTAGCGATGATGATCCTGAGTTCCCCCCTGGTTTCGGTTGACTCACTGTGGAAGTTCGACTTGTCAAAAGGTGTTTGGACAGAAGATATCGCTTTTGGTTTTTTGTGCAGTTTTGGATGAAGGACTCGAAATCCATTTTGCTGAAATGATATCGCCATAAAAGTACTTGCATGAAGATATGCGTTAACTTAACTTAGGTGCTTTTAACTATTGTTACCTCTATGTAAGTTTAAATTCAAGTGTCCATAGGAAACTAACTTTATCATCAGAAAGTTTCAAGTGAATTGATTATGTTACTCTGTTTTAGCTGACCATGTCATGAAAATTTGAACTTCAAATGTGGTTTTCTTTTTTGTTAATATAGATGTGAGTGAGAATAGTAGGCTCCCTGACTCGTCTAAAGATACTTGAAAAGTTACTGCACTGTTTTTTGAAATGAAATAGAATGTATCAGATTTCAGCTTTCCAAAAAAATTGAGTTTAGGATCCATCTTCATTTTTCTTTACGGCCGCGTTAAGGAAGGCGGTTGGAATCAGCAGACCAGAGTGAGTTGTATTATATGTAGATCTGGTTTTCTTGCGTCTCTCTGTCCATACTTGGTAAACGTGAAGAGGATAAAAAGGGTCTGCTAGTTACCATTAGTAGAGATCAGGGCCAAGTTGATCCAGAACAACAAGTGCTAGCCTCGAAAGCAATTAACGACGAAACTCACATAGAACAACAGGATCCAACATCGACAATCTTGGGCAATACTTACTGAAAAATCCGTCATGCAACAGCAGAGGAACCCTGGTAAACGAAGCCAGAAGAAGAAGAATCGGCAACGCACCATGAGTGAAGATCAGTGCCAAACTCATCCAGATCAACAAGAGTCTAAAACAATAAGCGATCCCCAAGAACAGCAAGAGTCTACAACAATAATGGAGAATAAACATCACTTCTTGAAAGAGGGTTTAGGCAGGCCTATAATAAGAGCAACACTAAATAGATTCAGGTTTCCATCATTAACAGTGTTCTTGACCATGGAGGATCTCGACTTTGTAATTCCTTATGATGGTGATATGCTGAAAATAGAGGAGATTTCGTATGATCAGCAGCACCTTGTACCTGACATGGAAAGTTATCATCCTCTGAGAGTTGTTGATGACCCTACTATGATTTCAAAACAAGATTGGATTGAGAGCTCAAAGGTTTGGAATCTTCCTGATGATGTTATTAGGTCACGTATAGGATCTGAAAAGGGGGCATTATCTATTCATATATGTGGTATCTCAGGTAAAGGCTATGGGGCAATCTTACGTGATTTCCAGTATTTCCCAGTAGTGGCTAGATCCGAATGTCTCTCTGATGTAGACGCCACTATGTCTACATTCTATGCTAGGTTGAATGGAGTTGCACTTGGCGTAAGAATTGCTCTGGATTATCAATTGTCGCGCTTTTCCATTCATGTCCCTTCTTTTAATCTATGCAATTTTATGAGACACATTTGGGATCCGAATGGAAAAGCGAGGTGGTCTAATCAGATAGGAAAACGCCAAGTGAGAGGACTTCTGCGTCCGGAAGCCATGTGTGATCTCGAAAAGATATGTTCACTCACCAATACTATAATCAGTGATCTCGACATGATTCGCCATAGGGGTATTACTGTATTCAATGTGGAATCTGAGCTAAGCATATTTAACAAGGCTGCTGAGTTCCTTGCGAACCTCGGTTCAGAAAAAAATATGACGTCCGCGGACATCTTTGAGAATGAGCAACTATCTGAGATACTTTATGATGATGCAGTTCGCTGATTTAAGGTCAGATGGTTTACTTTCTTGTGTTCTTAGTTGAATATTTTATGTTTTTTCCCCTTCTGTTTCAAGACATTCATTTATGTTCTTAGTAACAAAAATACTTCAACACCTTGTCTTCAAGATGTGTTAGAGATGGTGTCAATTTAAAGTTAGAGATGGTGCCAATTTAAACAGTGACACTGTCAAAATTCCAGATGGGCAATGACGCGTCCAGATCTCTATTTCAAGATTACAAGCAGAAGAAAATTTCTATCTTGCATCTTGAAGCAGAGGTTACACTGAACACTGAGAATCTATCTCCAAATTTTCGTAGGTAAAGGTGGAGCCGAAGAAAACCTTTACAAAAGACATTGAAGCAGAAATATCTCTCGCTTACCAGACTTATCCAAGGTTTTAATTATATGTACTGAAAATAGAAATCTGTAGCACACACCTCCGTGTAACCATTCAAAAGTTAAAAAACTAAACAAGTCATATTAAAAGGTCTAGTTATATACACGGTTATCACGCTTGCTTTGCATTTCCATTTTCAGCTGTAGGTGTGCTAGATCCACTCCTCTTAGAAGAACTTGAATTCCCTGTAATGGTCCTGCCCATGAACTTCCCTGCCTTGCTGAGGCCGCTCCCAACTGCACCAAACCCACTCCCTACAACTCCCGCTCCAGCACCAATCCCTGAGCCAACAAGACCAACTCCAGCTCCAATCCCTGTGCCAACAAGACCAACTCCAGCTCCAATACCACTACCTACCAGCCCAACTCCTGAACCAACTGCATCCATGGTGCTTCCGATGACACCGGCTTCTTTCAGTTTTTTCCTCTCTTCTAGGATCCTCTTTTCTTCCTCCATGGCTGCCATCTGCTCTTCTGGGGTGAATTCCTGGTACTCGACCTGCAAATCATATTCCTTCTCTCATACTTCTTGAAGGTGCATCAAAATAGAATATAAATTTATTTTCTAATCTTGTTTTCCTTATTTTCTACAGAAAGCATCCTTCTATTATCATGAAAGAGGGTAAAAATGATGCAACTCCTATAACGGGAAAGCATTACCATCCTTATTCCTTAACAATTAGGATGTTTCCATGTGGCTTCGATAAAATGACTGCTAATGGCACAAAAACAGTCTATATCTTGGAAACCCAAAATGCAGATGAAACCATCTTTTGACATGAATCTCCATGGCAATTCGATCAATGAGAAAAAAGTCTATGAAATGACGCAAACAGAAAATGACTCTGATAACAACAACAAAGCAGCACAAGACTTAGCCTGTTAGTTTGAAAAGTATATAACACATAGTAATAGACTTAGAATGTTGCTATCCAGGTAGTAGGGCAAATTTGACATACAGAAAATGACTTCTGAAAACATATATAGTGAACTAACAACAATTTTGATCCAACATAAGTGTACCTTGAGTGTTATAGTTCCTCTATCCTTCTTGTCTTTAATTCTCATCATGTCAAGTGCTGGTAGCAATCTCAGTTCAATCTCTTTTGAACTCCCAGATTCCAAATCAATCAACGGTAGTTTTGCTATGCCCAATCGTGTGTCTTGTCCAACATCCTTATCAAGAACCTGTTACCCAGGTTAACAACAATATCCTCTTGTTAATAATCCAATTGAAGAACTGTGAAAGTTAACAGAGGAAATCAGGAAAAATAGTAATTTCTTGCGCTACAAATTCAACCAGCCGAGAGATTCTCTAAGGAGACAGCCTGAGAACCAAAATTGCAAGGTAATAATAGACAGGTAACTTGTGAAGGCCGAAATTATATCATGACTACTTTAACCAGAAAGAAAGCCATCCTCACTCTGGACTGGGGTTGGGCTAGCCATCCATGGTGCCGTAAGCCCAACCATAAATGCACAAGGAGAAGGGTTCTGCATATAAATAGTAAAATTTACTACGAATGCAAGTTCCGTCCAGCAGGATAAACTGCAACCTAGGCTAAGGCTAATTTACAGACAGACAAAATGAATGAGTAACACCTAGTTGGTCATGGACCCATGGTGCTGATAGTTGGCTCATGCCTCGTAGCAGTGATGAGGTGATCATATCTGTCAGTCTTGGTGCTAGGCATGGTGGTTTTGGAGTGTGAAGTGGTGGTAGTGATGTGGGTAGCGTTGAGGCACGCTAAGTTGCAATGACAGTGGTGAAATAATAGTATGTGCAAGCATGGTGATCGGTGGGCGCCTCAGTTGGATGGTTATCGGCAAGACGAGAGGCCCTAAAGGGGTGGTAAGCCGCTTGCCAAGGGGATGGAGTGTAAAGCTGAAGGTCGCATATGATGATAACATATATTCCGCATTAACCGTTTGATTAAACTAAATCTGGGACGCAATCATGATGGCCGCTAGAAAAATTAAAAGACTAGGATTAAAAATAAAGTAAGAGAGCAAAAACCTCAATGATAATTGATTGTGTCTCCTTATCTTCAGCAATCAGCTCAAAGCTCTGATCCCACACAGGATTGAGATTGTTGTCGATGGTCTTTGTCTTAACCTTGAATAGAGGCCGAATGTGAACAACAGCATAAGGATCAGATTTACCAATCATTTCCATATTCTTCAGGTTATTTGCTTTAACTACAGTTACCAAGACCTTTCCCTGTGGTTTAAGCTCCAAATCACTGCATATTGAATAGTAAGTACATATTATTCTTGTGTGAAACACAGATTACTGTACAAAGAACAATAAATACACCCTTTATTTTGGAAAATGCAATTCTCTGCACGTTAACAAAATAAGGATCTAAAGACATGCAAATCGACCAAATGAGATACAACAGAAATAAGATGTAGTAATACTTAACTAAAGCCGCAACAGATTGTAAAAGAAGCTTATAAGATCAGTCTTACCTTGTATCCATAGGACCACCAATTGGAACGACAATCCTATGGGGCCACTGGAGCATGTCTGTGACAATCGTATTAACAGTATCCTACAAGATGAGAATACAAATGGCTTCATATTTGTCATATGAAAAGCATCAACATTAAATAAATACTCAGAAACCACAGATGGTAAAACCTAAAATCAGAAATAACACTTACATCGATCATGTCTGAAAGTCCAGGAAGTGCTGTTAAGCTTCCTCCAACAGCCTTCAATGTATAATCAATCCTAGGTTTTGGCTGATCAAACATTTAGAACCACTATCAGTTACCTTACATTAAGAGCAATGTATTTTTTTTAATATGATTGTCAATTCTCATTCTGCCAAAAGCACCTTAAAATACAGATATAATTTGAGTTATGGCCAAATTTAATATAATCCTTCAGAACTAGAAAACAAATTTTACTAGAGAACCTTGGATAACCCGAAAAAAATCTAGATGGCCAAGCATGTCCTCTCTTTCTCAAATATTATGTCCTAGGATATCCCCAAAAAACCTAGATGGCCAAGCATGTCCTCTCATTCTCAAATATTATGCCAACAAATGTCTTTGATTGATTACTGAAATCTTTTTCCTTCAAGAGCTCGGAGGAACCAGAACCAATGGAAATTTCTATTTAGATGCATTCTCCTTATAAGTTCAAACTAAGATTAGTTATCCAAGTGTTGGAAACAAAAAAAATTCTTTCAACATTTTGACTACAAGTCAATAAAAATTTGACCTATGACCACCTGCCAACACAGAAAGTATGACATCTCAGCAAGTGCTGTCTCTGTGTGGAAGAACTATTCCATACATGACTATACAGTATCACTTCATACCACAATACATACAATTATAAGCTAAAACTCAAAATTTTACTTTCAACATTTTAACTGCAGGTATATTACCATCCAACAATACAAAAAGTATGACACCTCAGCAAGTGATGAGTCTGTGTGAAACAACAATTCCATACATCACTATACAATATCATTCCATGCATATTACGTGTAAATATAATACTAGCTATAACTCATGCTGGGACCGCCCCATCGATATATGCAGGATTACGTGCAAAACATGTCTACATGCTAGATGACAAACACAAATATAAATTACTACTAAAAATGTGCAGAACATCAAAATCTAGCATAGTGTGTGTCTACCTCTGAAAGTAATGCAACAACAACAGCAGAAATACAGGGTATCTCTTCAGAGAGTTGGAAGATAACACGAATAACTGTGAAAATCTGGAGATCCTTCAGCTGCAATGAAAAAAAAAAAAAGAGGATGTTAAGCTGATTGTATCTCATTACCAACAAATCAAATACTGAAATGGAACCGAATACAAACTCCCATTAAAGCAATAAACCAACACTGTCAAAACATAAAACGTTGTCAAAAGAGGATGATGCACCAACCTGAATAGGTATTGAAGCGATCATTGCTGCTTCTACAGCAAGAATGATGCTTGAATCACCCCCATATCGAAAGTCGATATCCATCGTGATTTGACCTTTCTTAAGGCTCTGAACAAGAATCCCTACATCATTAATTAAGACGAACAAATGAATCATGTGCAAAATTTGACTTACTAAGACTAGTAGAAATGAATCATACTCATAGTTCAAGAAAATAGATGATAGAACTGTTATTGAGAATGACCATATATCAAATTTCTTCCACGTAAAGTTTCTAGTAAGTGCAAAACGCGAACACTAGAGACAATCCAGATAAATGCCAACTACCACAACTGGTAGTGTCTTTGATGACAGCTTAGACCACATACCATTCCCGCTACTTATCTCCTCCAAAACTACCTCAACTTAATTACTGAGAAGCAAAATAAATAAATATATATATATATATCCTAGGGATATATAAAGGAGACCATGAACGCTTACGAACAAGTTGTGAATTACAAAAACAGAAAAAAGAATATATTAAATAAGTAGACACAAATCCTATGGACAGTTAAAGAGAATCATGGAGGCATAAGAACAAGGTTGTCACAATACCTTCAATTTTAGGTGCCACAGATCCAAGGGACAATTTACTAAATTTCATTGAAGTGATTCCCGGGGGACGATATTCTTCAAGTAATGGTTCAACAGATTCTCTTATGAGCATTGTCGCTGCCTGAAATCAAGACATTCTAGTATATTAAAAACAGCAACAAAACATTAATTTATTGGTCGAGAAACATGCACATCTTATAATGGATAAGCAGATGAGCTTACATCTGCTATATATGGCCACATTTTCGTTAGCTCCTTGTTCAGCCATTTCACCTGAATGAATCAACAAGCATAAAAAGAATATATAAGAAACAGTATATTCACCCGCACCCTCCTCATATATGCTCAATACCAATATTAGATAGGTCAACATTTGTACCTATTTAAGCTGTCTACTTAAAGATTCACTCTATGACAAGTCAAAAGATAAAATGAACAAGAAAATAAATCTTAGAGAGAAAATTAACCTGATCATACACAGGGAAAGATATCCATTCAGGATAATTGTCACCACATATCTTCTTTAAATCATCTCTAGTAAGAGATCCAAGAAGTTTTATATCAACTGCCTGCAAAAAGATAGAGCAAGAGAATATTAAAAAAAAAATCCCAAGAAAGAAACCGTCACAAGTAAAATGGAACACATTCTTAGCCTTTGTAATTTCTTTTTTAGTTGGTCAAATACTTTTGTCAGCATTTTAACAATGTTTTTCCATCCATTAGGTAATTGCTGAAACCTACTGACCAAGTGTACATCCTTCCATAGTATCGGGAAAATGATAGTTACACCTATTACAAAGTTAAATAGACTTCCACATTAAAGTTCATGGCCTACCCTCCCATCTTTCAGGTTTTTCTAACAGCTATTCACGTAATTCCATTGTACATTTATTAACATCATCCTACTGTAAGAACTAAAACAATATCAACAACCCTAAGAGACATTTTATATAAGATTCATCAGCAAATTGAAGCTCCAACAAAAAGCTAGCAAACATGAAAATAGTCAAGAGTCAATTCTAGGTCATATCGAGTACATCCATTATGCAATCCCTAACACCTAGTGACCAAGTGCGCATCCTCAGAAAGCAAACATACAAACTGGACTATCCGAAAATAATATTCAGACCTACAATCTAAACTCTACAAAGTTGATGATTAAATAGTCTCTTTCACATTACAGTTGAGCTACTACACAGTCACAAGTTTCAGCTTGTTGTAACAAATATATTATTCACCTAATTCTAAGGTACATTTATCAACATCAAAACTTATGTAAGAAGAAGAGAAAAACTAAATCAAAATTCATCAGCAAAATCAACTTACAACAAATCTTAACAAACATGAAAACATTCATAGTCAATTCTAGGTCATATCGAGTCCCCAGTTTTTAAACTAGGACTCCTAAATTTCAGCCAGGGAGTCAAAAATTAGGTCAAAACCTTCCAACAGATTCAACACCATAAAAATAGCAGTATCAATCAAGTCATCATTTCTACAACAAAATCAAACAAAATCAGAGAGTCTCGGAAGGAGAAGAAGAAACAACAAACCTTAGCAATACGGCTAACACTTCTTTTCCGCATCATATAAGACCAACCAACCATCAAACCGATCCCAACTAACATTCCCATTATCATTCCTGTAATCAACCCCATCGTACTTTCTCCTCTTCTTTCAATCAATCAATCAAATTATCTCTTCCTCAAAAATTACTTCCAACCTACAGAACCTGGGGTTTTCAAGAAACAAAAAAAAAAAAAATAGAAAATGAAAATGGAGTAAGTAGGGAGAATATGGGAAGTCAAATCGTAACGTCTGTTAGCAGTGATGAGTACTTAAGAATGAATGAGTAAACAGCTTTTATTGCTTACCATTTTCTCTTCTTCTTCTCTCTCCCTAGAATTTTGTGAACATCAAGGACGGAGTGGAGGACCCTCTAATCTATCCTTTCTTCTTGTGTCGGTTTATGGTTTTATCCGTCTCTCTACTGGTTATTCTTTCTTCTTGTTCTTTGCTCCTTATTGATGATGAAACCCCCAAAATAAATATCAACTCATGATTACATTGTGGTGGGGCAGTTCAAAGGGCCTCCCTGTTCGAATATTTTTTTAATGATTTTTTTCCCTCTAATTTTCACTTATTTTGTTTTTTAATACTAATAAGTTATAAAAATCTAAATTAGAAAGATCTAAATAAACCTCCAATGCACGTCAGTTTCATATCCGTTTTTTCGTATTCTTTTTTAATATTTAAATTTGATTGTCATCGGAAAGCTGTTGTGTCCTAGTTGTGATGTTTACGGCATTTCAAGTGACGGTAGGTATGGTGTGAGGCTCCAGAGTCCAGATTCACGATATGGGAAAATGCAGGAGACTTACTGAGGAGTTACTGAATTTCACGAAGCTAGAGTCCGGTGGATTCTGCTGCGAAAATTAATTTGTTCATAAAATTTGGTCAAATTTGATATTGGGGTTCTTTTTTTGTGTTCATAGAGTTAGGCTTAGTTTGGTATTCTTTGCGAACTTTTGTAAATGCGACTTTTCTTTGTTGCGTTGTTGTCTTTGTAAAATATTGTGAGAAAAAAAGCAGTCAAAGTGTGTTTGGTAAAATATCAAATTAACTATTGTTGTTATAGCAAACGACAAAAGCAGGACATATCTTTGAAAATAGTTTTATTCGATTTTATTTTAAAATAATTAAATTTTTTACTATTCAATATAAATATTTATAATTTACTAATTGTTACTATCATTATGATTGTTAAAAAAATTATTTTACTTAACACTTTTTAAGATATATATATATATATATATATATATATATATATAATTTTCAAACAAATAATCAAATTAAAATTAATTAAATTATTATTTAATATATTTTTTTATTATTGAAAAATGAAATGAAATAGTTTGAAAATAAAAAATAATAATATTTAAAAAATAAGAACGGACCCTAGCTCAATTTTGGTCATCCAAAAGTTCCCCAAAGTTTAATGCGCTCAAGGAGGTCCCTGGTTCGAGTCCCCGATGGCGTAATATTGTAGGAATTAACATGGAAGGTAGTATTAGCTTCCCCCCCTTGTGACACAATCTCGGCCCCCCTCCCACAGTTTTTTGACTCCTTGGCTAGGTTACCCATAAGGCTCGCTGGTAGGTTAGCACAGCAATCTGTTCAATTAATGTAGTAGTATGTCGTTGGAGCTTAGCTTGTTAGGCTTCCAACAAGTTTCATGTAATAATATTTATCCAATAATGTGATTGATTATTTAAAGACTAAAATATAAAAAATAAAAAATTGATTGTATATAAGTTTAAGGGTAATTTTTGTCATTTATAAAATAAAACAGGGACAAAAAAGATAATCAAGCATTAAATTTAGGTGGGACCAAAGCTTATCTTTTGTATGGCTTTTAAAAGCTCCTCATAAAACTTTTGAAAATTGAGAATTTGGGAAGTCTTTGGGTAAAAAGCACTTTAATTTTTTTTTACCAGACACCAATTTCAAAAATTATTGACATATATAGGTTTTGAAAGTGCTTTTGGAAAAATAAAAGCATTACCAAACTCAGCCTTAGACGCTAGAGTTGAATGAGCCGACATGTAAACGGAAAATGGGTCATTTGTCCAAAAAAATTTAAAATATGGTTCAAATGGAAGAGTAAAAATTATTATGGGTGAAATGGACGCAAAAAAAATAGCAAGGATGAAACTGGATTCATCCTGGTTTAAATTTAAAAAATTGCGTGGATGAAACTGGATGCATCCTGATGTAAATTAAAAATAAGAAAAAGAATTTGAAAATGGGTAGGATAAACCTGGTTTCATCCCGATTATTTTTATATTTTTGTCAATTTCATGATGTCAATCAAGTGTCTTTTTTCGCAGAAATTATTAATTTTAGTCTTTTTAACTAAGTTTGTGACTTGTAAAACAGTTGACGGTCCCCATCATATTCAAGGTATTTACGGGGTTGCATTAAAGTTACTTTTGGAAAATGGGAGCTACATACAACTTGCAAGGGGAACCAATAGGGACGTGAAGTTTTTGGCTTCACGAGTGCAAAAATTGGCCCACGGTCAGGTTCTTAGAATCAAATCTTTGCGCTGTATTTGTGCTTGGCTTGATAGTAATAAAGATTAGGGGATAACGTGCATACTAGAGCGTGCAACGACATGCTTCACTTATATTTTCCTATTTTGTGGAGACTATGGGGTTGGATGTTGGAGAAAGATATGTTTTATTCCAATAGTAAATGTACTGTTCGTAAAAGAGCCTAACAAATCCCCATGGCAACCCGTTTTCTCTCATGACCTTATCGTGAAAGTCAAGTGAAAAGTCAACCTGAGTCAATCCTAATCAAAACCAATTTTTCTTTCTTTTGCTGCATCGGATCACTACTTAATTCAATTACTTTGTCCTCTTTTGTTCGTCTTATTGTTGTTTTCTACTTCAATTTTAACCTGTTTTACTTTTTTAAATCCTAATTTTTTTTCATAATTAACCTTGGGTCCTCTTATCTTGTATACCCGTATACAGGATAAGAGTGATTAAATTGACAATTACTGACCATCTTTATCTTAAAAAATTTGAAATATGTATCGGGCAAACCAAAACGTTTTGTTTTATAGACACGAGAAATATGTTCCAAAAATTACCCTCCTATAGAAAGAAAGTCAAAGTTTCCCATCTCTTTCTTCTTTTATGAGACGTGCTTTTATCTCTATTTCTACTTCTTCCTTCTTCCTTCTTCTTTGTTCTATGCAACTCCTTCCTTTCCTTCTTTGTTTTCACAGGATCTGTAACTTCTTTCTACCCCATTTTTTCCTGATGTATGCAGAAGATCGATATACAATTTATAACGAAAAGCACATCGAAAGGCTAATTCTCCATTGATTCAAGAACACCCATTATTATTTTACCAGCCGATTGAGAAGATGAATAAATAAAAAAAAGCAAAAAAGGAAATTACTGCTAAAGAAAAATCGGGTTATCTTTAATTTTTTAGATTCTTTAGATTTTTTGGATTCTAAAGAAGAAAAATTATTTAGATTTTTTTTAGATCGATTCCATTGATTTGGATGGAGATTTATTGTTCTTTAATTTTGGGTCGATTAACAAGGATGATGAGGAAAAATATGGTCAAGATTAAAAAAATTAATCCATATGTTGTATATCAGAAATTTTTCATGAGAATCTCAGGAGTAGTGGATGCCGTAAAAGATGAGGGGTAAAAAGGGAATATACGTGTCAGTGACAATTGTTTTTTTGTATTTCCAAGAAAGTGAAGATCTCCCAAAAATTCTCCACGTTCAATGCAAAATATTAATTATTTAATCACTCTTATCCTGTATACGGGTATACAAGATAAGAGGACCCATTATCCTTTATTGTCAATTTGTTTAATTATAACCCTTCTTTTGATGTAATCGAATCTTACAATTTCGGGTTTTCTTCTCATCTCATTGTTGTTTGATTCTGATTCCTTGTTTATTGATTTTAATTTGTTTTATGTTTCTTTGTTGTATTCCTCATAATTATGCGGCCTTAAAACCTGGTTGTCAGCATCCATGGTTGCATCAATATATATCATATTCAGTTGGCTCAAATTTAATTGGTTACAGATCTATTGGCTTATCTTATATGCAGTGGTGCATCTCTATTATCATATTAAATGACTTTTATCCTCAATTGATACATGTTATTTCAAGAATGGTCTTGCAAACTTTAATTATTGGCATTGCACAATAACTTCAACTGCAACAACACCTGTTCATCCTTTATATTACTCACCTTCTCTTTTATCAATACTTTTTAACACTTATCATTGAACCCTCATCAACATCTTTACACATACCTTGTCTTCTTTTTCTTTAAATACCTTCTCAGACTACATTCTCCAGTCACCTTTTAGTTATCTATATCCGTGGTTTTTGTTTCACCTTCTTGCAATGTCTGATCATATTAGTAATAGTAATATCTCTCAACATATGGAAGGTACAATTTAATAGATCATCCTGAAAATGCTAGAGTTGTAACTCATTGTACTGCGACTCTATCTCAAGGTATTAAAGATTGGAAAATTTGTCTAGTTGGTAAACTATCTGCTCCTGGCATCATGTTGTGGCAAAATGCTGAAAAATTTGTTCAATTTATATGGCCTCATCTTAAACGGGATAACTAGGGGCGACTTATGGTGAGATCTCTTGAACCTAATATTTTTCGTTATTAGATTTATTTTTTCAACACAAGATAAAAGATGATATCTTGTTTGGTGGAGCTTGGAATTTTAATGGATATCTCATTGTTCTTAGAAGATCGGTATCCCACCGTATCCATATCAAAAATTGAACTTTGACACCTCCCTTTTATTTGAATACAAATATCTTCTCCATAATTCACATACCGAGAAATCCTTAGTTTATTTGGTAATATTATTAGAGAAATTGTTGTAGTTAAACCTAATGGTGTCCACCCCACTACTTCCAACAAATTCAGAGCTTTGGTTAAGCTCAGAGTAATTACCCCAATGATAAAAGGTATTCATGCTGCTAATGCTGCAGGAGTTACAAGATGGGTTGGTTTCTTTTTTGAAAATCACCCTTACAAGCTATGTGATGAGTGTAAAGTTCCAGCTCATGATACTAAACTATGTGCAGACCAGAAGAATCGAAGACTTAATACAAGAAGACTGTGAGGGATTTTGGTCCTGCCTTGGAACTAGTTATTTTACCCGATGGAAACCATTAAGAATTTGCTAATGTCTGTTTATGCAAGCTGTTGATGGTGGTTTTTATCTTAGGGTTAAAATTGTAAAATCTTGCAGACGATGTGACGTCACTCTGCGAGGAAACGAAGCCGTGAGTGTTAACCTCTCCTTGGTATATTTATTGAGCCATTCAATATATTTACATGAAATTTATCAGTAGCGCATGTAGCAACCATCCCAGATGTTCTGTAAATTTCGGCGCCTTTCCCATACTCACTTAATATAAGTTTATTTTCTTAAAATCAGCCTTACAAGCTATGTGATGAGTGTAAAGTTCCAGCTCATGATATTAAACTATGTGACTCCAGGAAGAATCGAAGACATAATACGGGAAGACCTGTGGAGGGATTTTGGTCCTGCCTTGGAACTAGTTATTTTACCCGATGGAAACCATTAAGAATTTGTTAATATGTTTATGCGGATGGTCATCAAAGAAGATCTTTCTTCAAGAACCTATTTTTCTCACTTGGTTCTTTAAATTAAATGCATATCTCATACTTACTACAGATTCTCAATATGATTCCTCAATGGCACTAGCTGATAGAGCAATGCCTAATATTCGCATTGCTTTGGTTTGTGCAAGCTATAATTTTGGAGTTGGTTGTTCGTGATACTTTCACCCGTCGCAAAAGAACAGAAACATGAATAATGTTGTTCTCTCCAATGAAGATTCTAATCAGGCTACTACTAGTAATCATGCTTTTCTACAAGTCATTACCACAATGTAGCTGCACAAGCTTTAACTAGTCATCAACATGATGAGCTTTTATCGAGCCCATGAGAGGAAATTGTTATTTGGAAGCACAAGCTAATAATAATTTTGAGCCAACTTCTTTGGACATTGATGCAAGGACTGGATTTCTTAATCATAGCCCCACTATGCTGATCAGCAGGTATTGTCTATCAATTTTAGTATTGTTTTCATCTGGATTTTGATTTTAATCGTTTCCGCTTTAACTCTTGGTTTACTCTGTTTTCATATATTTCTTATCATGAAACTCCTCTCATGGAATTGTTAGGGTTTTTGAAACTCTTCTATTCATGACTACCTTTACTTTTGCATTATTAAATATAACCTCGATATTTTCTTTTTATCTTAAACTAAAACTCGGGATTCTACGATGCATTTTTATTTACAACAATTCAAATATTCTAATTTCGGGCATGCACCTTCTGTTGGCTTGTATGGTGGTATATCAACTGTATGGAAACTAGGTATTGACCTTGAAATAATGCACACAATACATGCCATTTTGCATTCTCATTTGCATCTTCCTGATATTTTAATAAATTGTATGTATGGAGCTCATGATCCATTGAAAAATCAAGAACAATGGAAATACTTACTAGACATGCAACCTCATGTAGATTTGTAAGTGGGTTTTTGTTGGTGATCTTAACATCAAGCTGAATGATTCAGAATTTCAGAGCCCTCATCAACACTCTAGATTAGTTAGGCCTGTTATACAGCAATTTTTTTTTTTTTTTGATTTAGGGTTCTCGGGATCTACTACAACTTGGTCTAATCACAAAACTGATAATACTCATACTACCGCTAGACTTGATAGAGCTTTAGTCATTATTTTATGTATGTGTTAGAGCATAACTCGGTTGAACCCACCAAGCGTTGGTATGTCAAGTTTTGTTGTCATATTTTAGTGAACCAAAACTCATTTAAAGAGTCGCTTGATTATGTACTAGAGTCAACTTCATTATAGATTAGCTTGAAAGTATTAGGATATGAGACATTACAAGTATTACGTGAAGACTTGAAGAAGTGAAGAAGTAAGGAGCTACAACGACAACATAATCCTTCCACTTGAGGTTAGTGATATTTGACTTGAGGCTGTTTTATTCCTAACGTATCTTCAAGTCGGGTATATTGAAAACATAGCTCGAAGCATGAATGATTACACTCTAGTTAGACGTAGTATTAAGGAATACAATACGAAGTATAACGTTTATATTTTGAACTTCGTATATAAGACATCGACATAATCGTTTGAATGCTATTGTGATTATGTATGAGTACTGAGGTGAAAGATTTCATCCAGGAAACAATGTTTTACATTCGTTTAAATGAAGTAAATTCATGAACTTGTTTTGTGAATCAAAGTGAAATCGCTAGGCTTATTGGTATTGTTATTCATTGCATATTTTTTGAATCTTGTTAATATGTGTGATTAGTATAACCGCTCATGACTTGTTTATGTTCTTGGTAAAACTATTCACAAGGCCCGACTTTTGTATCGGTATGACTTTTATTAGTGAACCGATCTTAAGTAATCACATGAGATGGTATGATCGATTTATTTTTATTGGTATGACCAACTCTAGGCAAAGGGAACCGATCCTAGTAAGAGGTGAAACACGATCACAAGAGGGGAATCGATCCTTGTAAGAGGTGCAACACGTTTTTAGATATTGGGAACCGATCCTATGAACATGTGCAAACACGTTTTTAGACATTGGGAACCGATCCTATGGACATGCAACAAATACAAGTTAGATAACATATATATGTAGGGAATCCAGATCCTAGTACTTAGTCAACCGAATTTTTGGAAAAGTAGTGTGACTAAATCCAGTACTCACATGGAGGTAGAATCGAAACTTATTTTGGTGGCACCGTGAAACTCATGATTGGTGATTGAGTGTTCTTAATCAATCACATAGTTCTTTGAAACTCAGATGAACCAATTCTAAACTTGTTTGAAGTGTGGCAAATTGATTCCAAGATAGTAAATATGAAAGATGGTTTACTAAGTTAAGATGTCGACATACTTTGAACATGTGAAGTAACGCTTATCTTTTATTGTTCAAAGATATTCCTTAATAGCTAAAGGAAAAAAAATCCCCGATCGGAAAAATAAGTTGAGAATCTTTTAATTAAGGTTTTTAATTTTATATTTGGAAAATGAAAATTAGTAATGTGCATTTACTAGTTGGAGATTTTCTGAGGCCAATGTTTGAAAAGCATTTCAGAATTATGGAAACCGAATTTGGAATATATTGCATATCTTGAGAATATTTTGGTTTTTGGAAATTCCTTGGTGTCCAAACTTGGTATATAAATATCAAAGTTTGCATTTCTAGCAAACTAATCCTCGAGGCAATGAAAACTACCTAGTTGTGTTGTTATCGTGGAGCGCTTTATTGAGAGGAAAGTAACCTAATTAGGTGAAATATCTTACATCCGCTCGGTTTAAAGACTTCTTTGGGATTGAGAGGCTCTATTAGTACCGTTGGTGGGGAACTAGATAATCACGGTTTATTATTAGTTTTCGATTGATTTGATTGACCAACGGTTGTTGAACTTTGATTGCACCTAGTTTGTTTATGCTTGAGAATCTTCTTTGATATAAGATTCACCAAACTAGATTGAAGTTTCGACGGAATCTTTAGATTGTAGATCTAAAGACGTATTGTGATAATCCATTGTTAACAGATTGGGTGCATGCGTGATTGATCACAATAAGAGATTGGTTGATTGTGCAGTTTTTTTTTGGAAGATCTAAGAAGATTTGAAGATGAAGAAGATTTTTATTTGGGTTCATAATCTTTGGTGTGCACAATACTTGTTTGATTAAAAGGATTCAACTATAATCGATTTTATCCTTGATGATAGATTGATTGATTAGTTTGAGTAGATCGCATAATCGTTTCTTAGTGATTAAAAGTATTGATTGCAAAGTATAGACAATTACTTTGGTAGTTAGTTATTAGATAGATCTAAGGACTGACAAAGGAGTTTATTGGGATAAACGGAATAGCTATTGTCGAACTCATCACTTAGTTGAAAAGAGTTTATAGCAAAATAGATTTGTTGTTCCTTTACTATTTGGAATAGAACCAAAGGAATTGTTCCAAGTACGTGACTTATTACAAGTTGGAGGCGTGGAATACGAGCGGAACTAGTGAACTATAGGTTGAGTTGCTTGGTCTCAACTATATGAAGGCTGGTTTGATTTTGTATAGCTTTAATCTGAGAGTATTCAGTGCAGGCCAGATCCGGGTTTTTGCATTTTTGGTTTCCTCGTTAACAAAATCTTCTTATGTCATTTAATTTTTATATTCGCAATTATAATTGTTGCTATTATAATTTAGTAAATTACAAAACGTTAATTCCTATTTACTTGATAGTAATCCTATTGTGTTTGGTTAAGTCCTACCCTTTTAATATCAAGTAAACATACTTCGTTTGTTGTATTTTATCGATCTAAGTATCCATAGAAGATCACAAAATTGTGAATGATTAGTTATATTGTTCACTCGGTCCATAGACAATCACTTTGCGGATAAAGGTCTTATAGGTGGAAAAGTTTTAGATTGAGGTATATTTGGGTACCACTTGCCTATTCAGCCAAATTATGAACATATTTATACTCTCTTTAGCATATCTCACATGTTGTTTCAAATCACTCCCCGATTCTATTATCAAGTGGTCGAGATTTTGGTCCTAGAAGCGGTACCGTTTCGTCTTTATAGATGTTGGTTTCTCAAGTTTCATGTTTTGATACAATCAAAAATAGTTGGACTCAAAACTTTTAGGATCTCCATCATATCAGTTCAATTCTAAACTCAATTATACCAAGTACATATTCAACTTTAGAAAAACATTACTTTGGCAACATTGAATCTTGAATCCCGTCAATATGTCAAGAACTTCAATATTTTACCGCCTTAAATTTACCTACTTCTCATCTATTTTTACCAATCTGACTAACTCTCTTGTTTAATCGGTTATCAATAACAGAAATATTTTTTTATGCAAAAAGTTGGAACTCATGTTCATGTCATACATAAATACTTACTTTCATTCTACTTGCAAAATTACAACAAGAAAAGAAATCAAATAGATGCGGTTCAATATTCATTTGGTATTTGGCATGATTATA